>PVJD01012003.1:0-42464 GCA_004026545.1 Mormoops blainvillei | reverse complement strand
GGCCATGTGGGTCTCTGGGAGTAAAGCAAAGCTACCTGGCAGAGAAACACTGTATGACTGATACTTGGTGACACTGTGCCTACATTTCAGATGAAGTGTGTGTGTGTGAGAGAGAGAGAGAGAGAGAGAGAAATTATTCTGTAAATAGTGACTGGCACAGAGCCACGCTCGTTCCTTTGGTTTTTGCTACAACAGCAAGTTGAGGAATTATAAGACAGGCCGCGTGGTCCCCCAAACCTAAAGTGTTTACTTACTGACCCTTTGCAGAAGAAGTTTGCCCACCCTCTACTCTAGGGCTGCACTGTCCATTAGGGCAGCCATGAGTCCCATGGGAGTAGTTACATTTAAATTAATTAAAATTAAATAAAGTTAATATTTCAGCTCCTCAGCCACACCCACCACATTTCAAGTGCTCAGTAGCCCCAGTGGCTGGTGGCTGTGCTGTTCAAAAGCACAGACACGGAACGTTCCCACCGTCTTGGAAGTTCAGTTGGACGACACCACTCCAGAGCCTTTAGTCTGCAGATCAGGCTGAGGATGGATGTCCCCTGATCACATCCTTACTCTGCCCCTCCCAGTTCTGAGCCCTTTTCCCTCTCTCCTCTACAGGTCCCCGCTGTAAGCAACTGCACGTACCTGTACGCCCATTTCAGACTCTGCCTCTAGACAGCCCAACCTCAGACAGTTATTTATATCTTTGTATGGCGTCCACAGGTCCACATCTTTGCCTCTTTTATAAAAGGCTATGAGCTATTAAGTCACAGAGGAGAATGCCAGGTTTCCCCCTAAATCTCCAGTCCCCAGTACAGTGCCTATCACAGAGAAGTCTTTTAATAAATATGGAATGAATGAACGAATGAATCAGATAAATAAATGGCCCCCTCACGTGCTGCAGACCAGATGCCCAGCCAACAGCCCAAAGTTCCTCTTGACCTGCTCCTACTGCAGAATTCAGGCTCAATGTCTCAGCCATTCAGCCTTGCCCAGAAGCCCAGCTGTGACAGCTAATAGACAAAACCATTCAATTTTCAAGTTCCCCTAAGTCTGGGCTGTGGGATAGGCCAGACCTCCAGGATGCCCCACGCCTGGATCTTAGCACTCGGCCCCAGGACCTCGCCTCTGCGGACACTCCTGAGAGGCAGGGACAGGAGACCCGAGAATGGAGAACGTGTCTGCATCTTCCTGAACCCACTAACAAGGACAGTCTCTGCAAGACAGGTCGATGCTCATTAAAGTAAGGCTCTGGTGGCCAGTTCCTCTCCGATTTCAGGATCAGGAAAAAAAAAGTCTGACAATCTAGGCTTCCGGTTTTATCACAAGATGCTGCAAATCACATCTGAAGTGGCCAGAGGAAAACGAAATCATTAAGGAATAACAAAGACAGGGGTTTCTCCTCCGAGACAAGCTACACAGGAATGCGCTGGCCCCACTCAACACGGCATCCAGGGACCCTTGGGGGCAGCGGCTTGGATGTGACCTTTCAACAGTGCTTTTCTCTGAGTCTGGCTAAGAACAGTCTCCCCTGATGCTCCAGGGAAGGGGCTCACCCTGAGGTTTGCTGGGGTTTTTACAAAGCTCTTCCAGAGCCCCTGGGCCTGGCCCACAGGTCCGTGGCCTGCTGTGTAATGTGCTGGGCTGTCTGCGGCCGCATGGAAGACAAAGCATCCAGGGACAGATGGCAGAGTAAGCACTAAGCTAGGGGTCCTTCATGGACATCCTTCATTTATAGAAAAGGGGGTGCTGGAGTGGGGTGTCCTTGTCCTACCCCAGCCTTCCACCTCTCCGAGATCCTTTGGTCCCCACGGCTGGTCAAGCCTCGCAGAGAAAGAGAGGCCCTCCCAGGACTGCAGTCAGCCTCAGCCACACTTTGTCTCTCATTAAAACATTTCTTTCATCACCACAACTGTGGCGCGGAGACAGCCACGAAGGTGAGGAGGGGCGCCAACAGATCCTCTCACCGAGTGAGGGCCCGCCCATGGGAAGCACCGCCCTGTGCCCGCGAGGGGTCTCAAAGGCAGCCCAGGAAGGTCCCTGCAGTCCCAGTCTTGTGCCTGTGCAGAGGTCCCCTGAGTGTCCAGGGCCACGAGACTCCAGGGCACACGACACGCAAGGAAGCCCTGGGATGGCACAAGGCCACAGCCCTGCACGAGGGCACATGCCTCGCTGGCCACGCAGAACACTCACCTGCCTTCGTTCACCCGTAGCTCACTTTATAAATTCACCATGTCCTACTGTCTCCCCGACCAGGGCTGCTGTAACTAAGTTCCACAGGCTGGTGGCTTATAAACAACAATGCTTATTTCTCACAGTACGGAGACTGGCAATCCAAGATCATGGTACGGACGGGCAGTGAAAGCCCTCTTCCGGGTTGCGGACTTGTGGCTTCTCCCGGGGTCCTCGCTCAGTGGAAGGAGAGGCAAGCGAGCTCTCAGAGCCCCGTTCATGAAAGCACTAATCCCATTCTTTGGAGTTAAAAAGATACAATTGCTGGTTGAGGTAATAACTCCGGGTTACGCAAAGGTCTTTGAGGACTCTATGGATTCAAGCTTCGTTTACAGCAAAAAGTGTTTGTTCCTTGACTGCAGACATACCCTTCCACTCCCCTCTGAAGCTGGGAGATGCAATCCAGCTGCAGTTAGAGACCCTCCTTGCACTTGTATAGCACTCAAGAGTCTACAGAACGGAGCCAATCGGAGCCTTGTCCCAGCTGCTGGATCCCTGCAAGGCCTATCCCTCAGGTCTACGTTACCCAGGCAGCGGGAAGAAGAGGAGGGTAGTAAAGGGCCCTCGCCAACCTTTGACCCTTAGAAAGAGCTCTCCTGGAAGTCCGGCCCACAACTCTACTTACACCTCACTGGTGAGAATGCGGTCACATGGCCACACCCAGCTGCAAGGGGGGCTGGGAAATGGAGTCTTTTACCTGGTCATATCACTGCCCAAATAAAATCCAATCTCAACAGGGAAGAAAGTAAAAATAAATATTGGTTAGGCAATGAGCAGTCCCTTCCATCTAGCTCTTTTTTTTTTTTTTTTTAAATAGGGGATAAAGAAGCACAGAAGAGTTAAGAAACTTGCCCAAGGAAACAGTAAAACCAGGATGAGGAATCCAGACCTTCCCACCCAATTCCCCGCTCACTGTTTCCCTTACAGCATACCTTCTGAGCAGCTGCGGCTTCCGCAGAAGTCACTGCCAGAAGCCATTATCAATGTCATAGTTTCCCTCCCTTCTCCAATCTCCCCTCACCTCTCTCTCTCATACACACACACACCCCCCTCCATCATCTCTCCAGGCTCATCAAGATCATGAAAATCAGCCTCAGTTTCGAAAGTAAATCTGTCACCCCCATCAATCACGAAAAACAATCGGTCAATCGGCTGCAAGAGTGGGAGGCCTGTCACATCAGGGTTTGGACTCAATTGGAATTGACCAGTGGACTCATTCCAGCCGTCACCTTGACGGCTCCCAGAGACGCAGCCGCAGGGGCCGGGGCAGCTGTGATTCCCCGTTGCCTGTGTTTCTGTCTGGGCTCCGCAGCGGCCAATAAAGCAGAGGTCGCCCCCGCGCTGCCCGGAGATCCCTGAGAATACTTATGCAAAGATAAGGCAGAAGAGAAAAACCAATTTCCTCCCAATATTTTTAGCTTCTTAGGAAAACAACTACAGTGGAGAAAATATTCATCTCTGCCACTGTGGTAAAGAATGACAAGGCTACAAAGCAAATGAAACTGGGCCTCCTGTGCACTGAGAAAACACAATTAAGAAACCCCAGTGACACTAGAATTCTGGAGAAAGTGTGCAGTCCTCCGTTTCTCTGGTGAAGCTCCCCAGAGAGGCCCCCAGAAAAATAAAGGCTATTTTACTCTCTTACTTTTCAAATGGGTTCTTTTATGTGAGCAGCTAAATGGCTACTATATCTGAACAGTATTAAAATATAAAGGGTTCTACAAGCAAAAAGCATTTTAAGAAGAAAAGTAGGCTTGGTATATATCACTATGGGAGAATCGGGGTTAATGCCTTTACAGAGAGGAACTCTGAGCGGATGACATCACATGTGACAACAGGGGAATATTAAACTGGATCAAACAGGAAAATGAACACATCTCCAAACCTCACTGTTTACCAAATTGAGATGGAAGAAAATACGGGCATACACATAAATGGATTTATAACACCAGAACCAATTAACATGTATTCATCTTCTATGTGCCAACAACTGTGTGAGTTATTTTCACAAGGGATAACCATTTAGTTCTTATTCCAAACCTATGAGGGAGTCATATTTTATTCCCATTTTACAGATGAGGGAGTTGAGACTCTAAGAGGTTAAGCCACAGTCATTAAGGGACAGGGGCAGAGGCAAGTCTGGAATCACTGGCTGTGACTGCAAGCAAGCCCAGTGAGGTTTCCCTGCTCCAAGGAGCAGCCTCTTTTCGAGGATATTAGTGATGACATTCAAACAAGGGGGTACTGCAAAGCGGGGACATGCCAGGGGCTTTGACCGGCGTCCAGAGTTTGGGTCTAGCACTCGTCAGCTCAGGGATGGGCAAGCGACTCCCTTCTCAGAGCTCCTGCCTCGTTTTTAGGGACAATGTGACATTACCTCTCCAACTGCTAATACAGTTTAATTAGAGAAGTAGGCAAAATGACCACCATACGGTCTGTTTCTCTTCTATTTCTAAGCAAAAATGGCCCATGAGACATTCCTTAGGGAATCTGGACACCTGGAGAGACCCCCATGAGGGAGTCTCTGCTCTGAATCCACACTGCGCTTTGCATGGTTAGACCGCTTAGCCCTTCATCAATCCAAGAGATCATCCCTGAGCACTTGCCCAGTGCCAGGTAGTGCTGGGCACTAGGGGACCACGGCTTAGAAGATACTGTGGTCTGTG
Source organism: Mormoops blainvillei (assembly GCA_004026545.1). Classification (NCBI taxonomy): domain Eukaryota; kingdom Metazoa; phylum Chordata; class Mammalia; order Chiroptera; family Mormoopidae; genus Mormoops; species Mormoops blainvillei. The sequence goes on along the minus strand of PVJD01012003.1, from coordinate 37,575 downwards.
CCCTTGAGGGATCAGCTGAAGGGCAGTGCATCAAACAGGTGCGGTCGGTGATTTGTGCCCCCGCCTGCCATTGGGGCTGATTTCCTGCTTCTCTCTTGGAACCTCAGCTGCCCCCTCCATGCACAATTCCCCAGGAACCTACCCTCTGTTCTCTTGGCACCAACCTGCCCCCAGGTCCCTTTCTCTCTGCAGTGGAGGCCACCAAGAACTCTGATGCCCGCGGAGCCCCTAATGGCAGGCAAAGTCAAGGGCCTGATCTCTTGCCACAGGTGATCACCCGTCTGTGTGTCATGTCACTTTGTGCAGAGCTCCTGAGCAATGTGGCCTTCTGTTCACACGGGGTGCATGTGATGGCATGACCTGAACCGGTCTGGTAACACTCGGGCCTGGCCCTGGGCACCCCAGAAAAGGCAAACTCCTCCAGCAAGTCCTCCAGTGCTCCCCCCGTTGACAGCACTGATAGCCTGCACTGTGTGTAAAGTCCCCGTGCTCTGGGCTTGGACCCCGCAGGTACTAAGGCTAACACAGTCTCAGCCTTGCTGGGTTTTCAGCCTACTGGGGGCAGCATCACCTATCAGAGGAGAGGGTGACAGGGTGAAGGAAAAGGCGGATGGTCACAGAGTCAGCAGGTGCAACACAGGGCAGGAGGCAGCAAAGGCGTGAGGGGCTGGAGGTCAAGGTAAAGGGAAACCTCAGGCTGCGGATGATCTTCGCAGGCCAGTCTGGTCTTGCAGTTTCCCCTCCTGTCGTATTACGATGCACCTACATTCTACCTCTAACATTAACTATAATATTTTTGTCATAAAATTATTTTGAACTGTTCAAAAAATAATTTTGCTTTCAGTAACGTTTGGCTCCTGATAACTTAATAATTTATCATCGCCTGTGGTTTCTCCAATCACTTGGTTCCTTTGGGAATTCTTGATCTGTTGAGAAGAGCGAACCTATAATTTATTGTTAAATGTAATGAAATTCTGAGTGAAAATTTGAAAAATATATATGTATTAAACAGGCATGCAGATATATGTCCTAGATATAGAATTAAATGCTGATTAGGTTCAACATGGTTTTCTTTTCATATTTTTGCAGCGGTAAATTGCTTTTCCAGGTCTTCAAAGATTTCTCTTAAGCCTGACATCTTCTGTGCACAGTGTATGTGATGAAAGGCCTGGACGGGGAGGGAGGGCAGGACAGGGATGGTTGGGCACGCTCGTGACAGGTCCTGAATGGCAGGAAGTGGATGGCCGCCACTGTAAGTGCAAACGGGGCACCAGGAATGATGTAAGGCAGGACAAAACAGGGCCAGATTTGCACTGAAATGGGACACAGAGAATGAATGGTGGTGAGGACACCAGTGCAGAGAGGCAGGACCATAAGTGGGACTGTAGGAAGAAGCCTGGTGGACAGGTCCAGGAGAGCCGTGATGGGGACCTTCCCGGCCCAGCATGTGTAAGGATGGAGACGACGAACACAGTCCAGGCAGGCAGAGAGCCAGGGGAGTCAGGGCAGGCAGCTCTGGAAGCTGCGCTGGAACTAGGACGCGGATCTGGCCACAAGGGAGACCATTTCACACCTGACGTCCAGGACTGCTCTTCTACTTGGTGCATGTTGGCCAAGGGCAGGAAGCCACTCACACCAGAGAGCTTCTCCAGAGACAGGGTCTGGGTAACCAAAAGGGTGCGCCTTTACAGACCACACTGGGTCCCGCACACCCAGCCCACGCCGGCTCCCCCGTCCCTGGCCGGCAAATAAACGTCTCCCGGCCGCCAATTCTGTTCCAGGTGCTCTCGGTGACTCTTTAAACATATCTGCTCATTGAAGACTCACAACAGCCGAGGAAGAGGAACACTGTTATTCTGAACTTATAGATGAGAAACTGATGTTTCAGAGAAATTTAGTAACTCACCTAAGGTCAAGCGGCTAGTAAGAAGTGAGATAGGAGTTAGAATTTGGAAAGCCACGCTCTCCCCAAAATATCCTGCTGCTTTCAAAGCCCCCCGACATCAGGGCAAAAACACCACCACTACACTAGCACTGAAAATGATTTACAGACAACTTCTTATTGCACCGATGTCCTATACATTACATTTAAATTCATTTACTCATTTAGTCACCAAGGGACTATTGCTTCAGCCACGACAAGCGAATGGATCCAACCTTGGCATCTTGTATTTGATAGATCCTACCCGCCGTGGGGTCTGTGGATGCCCCTCCCACCCTGGGAGGGGCCACTGATATGGACCAAACATGGAATGACACAGAAGTAGCAAAATGAAATTGCATTTTGAAATGGAACGTAGTCTACTGGAAAAGAAAAAGAAAGCGATAATCTTAGAAATTTACCTTAGAAATGGCCTTAGAATTTACCAGGTCTCACAGACCTAATAAGACAAAGATTGGTAATGGGCGTAAAACTCAAATGTGAGACTTCAATAAATTTGGCAGCAAAAAAATCATCAGGTCACGAAGTGGGTGGCAGAGTGGAACTGGAGGAAAAGGGGCCGACCCCAGGGCTAAGCATCCGTACGGCTCTGTATCTGCTTGGATGTGAGAGCCGGCAAGAGCGGACAGTCCCACCGACTCCGGGTCTCTGAACTGGCAGGCAGCTGCTGGTTATCGAATAGACGCAGGCTGTTTCGGGTTGAGGCGGGTATAAGACAGGTAGAAAAGTCAGTTCGGGGTGCAGACCTACAGCTCGGAAGAGAGATGAAAACGTGTCTCTATCTTGTTGAAGCCGTGGAACTGGTAAGACAGCTGGGTTGCGTAAGGTGTCATGAAGAGAGAATTAGGCAGAGGACAGGCCCTAGGAACTGGCGGTGAGCAGAGAAATCAGAGGTGAGAAAGAGTGGGCCTGTCATACTGGAACCAAGTCCTCCATGTGCATGAGCTGAATAGAGTTCTTATGGGAAAAACAGAGCTGACACTGCCGCCCTTGGGGAGGCAGAGGTGGGAATCCCGGCTACTGAGGCAGGAAAGTTGGGATTTTTCTAGGATACTGAGGTGTGGCCATGCCTTACTGAGGATGAAAAGCTGAGGCCAGACAGGAATGCCCTCAGGGAAAATGGAGAAGTGGATGCTAAAATTTCAGAGCCCGCCTAAGCCACGCATAAAGAAAGAAAGATAAGAACCTGCAAATATTTGACATGTGTTAGTGCCAACAAGGGAGAGAATGACTCTGCTCCACAGAGGGGGCTGCGACTTGAAGTAATAAGAAATAAAAGCCATTGATTATCAGCTCCAAACACCATACCACTTGTTTGCAGAGTTACTGTCTCAGGGAAATGGAGAAGAATAAAGAAAGCATGTAGACTCGTAATTGCTGCAGATGAGCGCGTCCAAATAAACAAAGCTGCTCGTCCACTGTGGAAGGCAGGCTGCAAACTGGCTCCACGGAAATCTTTCACTGACCCAGCAATGACACATACAGAAACTTGCATAGGAAAAATAGTAGATATGTGCACACGGATTTACGTCTATGCGGATATTTGTCACAGTTTTTAAAAAATCTGAAAAGACCTAAATATCCAGAAATCGAAGTTAGGGTGAAATCAACGGTACGCCCATAGAAGAGCATATTAAGACTTTAACCAAAACAACATTCCCGCTCTGTCACCCGTTTCGCCTATCCCATGGCACTCTGGCTTCTGCCTCTCTGTACCAAGGGGGTCCTGTTCGATAGGGTCCGTCTTACTCAACCTTCAGGCAATTGACAACTTTCCCCACCCTCAGTCTTGCTGTTGGCCTAAAGGTGCCACATTTCCGTTCTGTCTCTGTAGCTGCTCCTTCGGTCTCCCTTGCCAGCTCTGCCTTTGCAAATCAACTTCACAGTGGCGGTTTTCCTCAGGGCTCGCTTCTCCTCTCTCTACATTCTCTCTAGATTGATCACATTTATTCCCGCAGCTTTGTTGGGGAAGCTATGCACTGTCTACGGCACAAGCTTCCTTCATCTGATGCTGTTTCTGTCGGAGCTGCTTTACAGCTTGGCAAGTTATAGGGAGCAGATAGCAAAGCAGCATAATTTTTGTCTATAGGCCTGAAAATGATTCTATCTGAGGGTGGGACAATCTTCCCCCTCCCAAAGGAAAACAAAGCTACTTTGGCCTCCATTTCCATATTCATGTCAATATTCCCGATCTATAAATGTCTCTGATGTTTGGATTTTTCCTCTGTACTGGTCATGACACCTCGCCAGTTTCCTCGTAAATGAATTAAATAAAATCATGCTCATTTTTACATCTGTCTGAAATGTCATGATTTTACCTTTTCATGAAAATTATCCTTTAACAGTGTTAAGTGTTATCTGAAGCCAAAGAACCCACATGTATGCCCTCATCCCTGAATACCCTCCACCGTACTGATGTGTATATACATATAGCTGGTTCTCACTATTTGTGATAGTTATGTTCTACAGAGTTGTACGGATGTAGCGAACACTAAGCCAGGGCTCCCAGAGGAAGTACGAACTTAGGTTCCTAGGAGCCTCGGATAAAACACTGTTGTCAACCAGTCCACACATAACCCTGTCTCATGTGTTTTTGTTTTAAGACACTTTACCTAACATACATTGGTTTTTTAAAAATATATCTTATTGATTATGCTATTACAGTTGTCCCAATTTCCCCCCATTGTCCCCCTCCACCCAGTATCCCCATTCCCTCCGGCAATCCTCCCCCACTTAGGTTCATGTCCATGAGTTGTGCATCTAAGTTCTTTGGTTTCTCCATTTTCTATACCATTCTTAACATCCCGCTGCCTATTCTGTACCTATCAGTTATGCTTCTTACTCCCTGTGGCTTCTCCTCCATTCTCCCCCTTCCCTCTCCCAGCTGATAACCTCCAAATGATCTCCAGATCTATGATTCTGTTCCTGTTCTGCTTGTTTGCTCAGTTTTGTTTTTGTTTTTTAGGTTCGGTTGTTGATAGTTGTGAGTTTGTTGTCATTTTAACGTTCATACTTTTGATCTTCTTTTTCTTAAATAAGTCCCTTTACATTTCCTATAATGATGGCTTGGTCATTATGAACTCCTTTAGCTTTACCTTGTCTGGGAAGCACTTTCTCTGCCCTTCCGCTCTAAACAATAGCTTCGCTGGATGGAGTCATCTAGGTTGCAGGTTCTTGCTTTTCATCACTTGGAACACATCTTGCCAGTCCCCTCTGGCCTGCAAAGTTTCTTTTGAGAAATCAGCTGACACTCTTATGGAAATTCCTTTGTAGATAACTCCCTGCTTTTCTCTTGCTGCTTTTAGGATCCTCTCTTTATCTTTAACCTTTGGCAGTTTAATTATGATGTGTCTTGGTGTGGCCCTCTTTGGGTCCAATTTGATTGGGACTCTCTGTGCTTCCTGGGCTTGCATGTCTATTCCCTTTGCCAAATCTGGGAAGTTTTTTTCATTATTTTTTTCCAATGAGTTCTCAATTTCTTGCTCTTCCTCTTCTCCCTCTGGCATCCCTATGATTCAGGTGTTGGTACATTTGGAGATGTCCCAGAGGCTCCTTACACTATCCTCGTGTTTTTTAATTCTTTTTTTCTTCTTCCTGTTTTGGTTAAATGCTGATTTCTTTATTATGTTCCAAATTGCTGATTTGAATCCTGGCTTCCTCCCCTCCACTGTCGGTTCCCTGTAGATTTTTCTTTTTTTCAGTTAGTGTAACCTCCATTTCTTCCTGGATCTTTTTTATGTTGTTGCCACGCTCAGTGAGTTCTTTTAGCATCCTGATCACCAGTGTTTTGAACTCTGCATCTGATAGATTGGCTGTCTCCATTTCGTTTAGTCCTTTTCCTGGGGTTGTGTTCTCTTCTTTCATCTGGGCCATATTTCTTTGTCTCCTCAATTTGACAGCCTTCCTGTGTTTGTTTCTGTGTATTAGGTAGAGATGCTTTGGCTTCCTTTCTTAGTAGTGTGGTTTATTGTAGAAAGGGCACCTGTAAATTGTGTGGGGCAACACTGAACTCACAGCCAAGAGCACTACAGTTCGGCCTGAACAAAGCCCACCTAGCACGTGCGTTTTCTCCATAAGGCACATCACAGCTTTCTTGCACTTAGGAACCCTGGGCAGCCTTTCAGCATTCCCTTTGGGGACCATTTTAAAAAGCAAAATTGCCAACAAGAAGCACAAAAATGGGGGAAATGTGGCACAAAAGAGACCATGAAAAGGATATCTGTTTACAGTAGGAGACCTGAAACAAAAAGGCAGAGTGTCGCCTTATCCAACCTCATCTGGCAATGCGTGCGTTAGGCAGCTCCAATACCCCACCATTCTGCGCATGTCTGTGAATGACTGTGGGATTCATGAGCACTGGCTGCTGCTGTTACAACTACGTTTTAGCAAGTAGGAGAATTTACAAATATGCAACCTACAAATAACGAGGATGGACGGTATTTGTGTATTCACATTCAATGTAATGCATGTCTCTCCCGTCAGTCTTCAGGATTCATAAAAACCAGGATCATGCCTATTTAATTCATCATGTGACGTACTTAATATCAAGTTCTATACCTGGTATATGGAGTTATCCAATACATATTTGTATTGATTGACGTAAAAAAAATGCATAAGTACATGGAAAAACATTCCTTATATACTATTGAGGAAATTGGTTACAGAACAACAGGTACGTGTTAGCTCGAGTTTGTGTAAGAGGCTGTACATGTCTGCATTAAAATTAAAAAAATAAAACCATAATAGGAAGAGTTAGTTATACCAAAATGTGGAGTAGTGGTGATTTGTGGGTCATTTTTACATTGTTTACTATTTTCCTGTATCTTCCAACATATAAATAATAGAAACATATTTCTTTTATTATCTCAGCAAAATTTAATTAAAATGTGAAAACCAGCATTATCTTTCTCACCACGTACTCCGGGCACCAGTCTCTATTTTGCAAGCAAACGTCTCGGTCAGCATCTCTAGCCTGCTTGTATGACAGGTTTCATAGCTCATCCCCATAACGCCAGCACTCTCCTAGGTGAAATCTTTCATCCTGCGTCTTGGTGACTATGTGGCCAGAATTAAGTGTCACGGGCTTGGGATATTTTGTGCGGTATATCTGAGGTGTCACACTGCCCACTCACTCGGAATCCTAAACTCCTCATAATACAGTATACTGTTACTTTGATAGCCATGCCTAATTGAGGATGCAAACCCATCCCGTTCTTCAATCCTCTGGATATGCCAGGCAGACACAGGTGAGATGCCCAAGGCGCTGTATTCAGGGAGTTTAAAGGCTAGTATGGTTCAACACAGTGGGATGGCCCTTTGCTGCCTGAGAGAGGCCTTTAAATGTCTAAGCTGCCATGGCTTTGATCAAAGGCTTTGGAGTGAGTACAGTGGTCAAGTGCATGTACTGAATGTAAAGGCAATTAAGGTTCTTACAACTGACTTCTTTCTTCACAGGGATATTCCTCTGGGCTCAATTTTACTCTGTTTAGTTCACATGCCGTCCTATATAAAATAGTCTCGGCCAGGTTTAAATGGATTTGTTGCTTAACCTTCAAATAAAAAGAAACATTCAATTAATCGGAACTCCTGGCTTCTTTGTCCCATGCCCCACCCCTTTCCTCGAAGTCATCTGGTAAGTCCAAGATTCACAGCACCTCTAAACCTCCTGCAGTGGTCAGAGAGTGGGAACTGGAAGAGCTGGAGGTCAGAAGATGTTATTTCACAGCTATGGAAAAATCGGAAATTTAGGGAAGTTCATTTAACTCCGGAGAGTTTCAGAGTCCTCCAGCGGAAAATGGGGGTAACTAATCAAAGTAGTCTCAGAGGCACGGTGATGACAGAGATAATATTTATGAAAGGCTTCCAAAAGGCAGCCGTTAAAGGCTAAGATAGCCTGCAAAGGCTTTGGGAGTGCAGGTGGTGCCGTCCACTTGGACGGGGTCGGAGCTCTCCTCCCAAAAGGAGCTTCCTGGACTGTGGCCTGGGTGTCTGGCCCGCTCCTATGACAGGTCAGGAAATTCACAATTTGGCCCCTCACTCTGAGAGCTTTTCTTTTGCGAAGCTTCTTTGGGTCAAGCTCCCAACTTCCTTCCCTTCTCCCTCCCTAGAGAATCCCCACCCTACCTCACCAACGTCTCATGGTTTGAAGCCTCACCATTTGCCAAAGAACAAAATAAACCCCATATTAATCATTGAGTTAAATATAAAGCATGAAACTATTTTTAAAAACCAATGAGGTGACAGCTGTTACCACCGAATGATGCTGCATTGGGTCATTTAAGTTTTGTCAGTGTATTTTTTCAGATTTTCCACATTTTCTACGGTGCACACTTACATCGTCACCACAGGCATGCAATCAAACCTATTTATTGAAAGCCTATTATGTGCCTGGCATGACACTGGGCACTAGTGACCAGACCAGAGGCGGGTGCTGTCCTCAGGGGGGACACTGTCTAATGGAAGCGGCATGCAGTGAACAAACAGGCACACAAACAATTAGCTGATTACAAATTAGAATAAGTTCTACGAAGAGTGTTATAGGTGCTTCAAAGGGGGAGTGGGAAGGAGACTAATTCAGAACAGGGTGTCAGGCACGGTCTCTCTGTCAAGTGACCTTTAAAGGGTCATGTAAGGATGCTGATGCATTAACTGGGGCAGGATATGATTGGGAAGAGAGTCCTGGGGAGAGGGAACGGTTTCGTCAAGAGCCCTGAGGTAGGAAAAATCTTGGCCATGGTGGTTTTGAGGAACCAAAGAAAGATGAGAAGGGCCTGCACATGTGAGCAAGACAGAGAAGAATGCAAAAGTGGAGGTCTGAGACAGGCATGAATTAAAGTAGACTTGAAATATCACAGCATGCCTCTGATGTGGGCAGAATTTAAAAAATGATATGACGGCAACTTGACTCGGCATGGTCAACACAATACGATATACAGGTGATATACTGCAGAACTGTTTACCTGAAACCTATAAAATGTTATTAACTAATGTCACCCCAATAAACTCAATTACAAAATGATAGTACAAAATTCTGTCAAGGTTACATTGAACGTGCTCCTATCATTATAAAACAGCATCATTATTTCATTGGAAATAACCTGTGAAATGTTGTAAAAGCCGTAAGGTTACCTCAACCTTTTAATACCTTATTCCTTAAAATTCAGTCTAAGAAAATAATTCAAACAGAAGGCTAGAGGCAGGATGATGGCAACATTCTGGAAAACACCCAAATCTCCAACAATATAGGAATCGTTTAGTAAATCATTGTAATTAGACCCAATGGGACACTACGGGGCCATTAAAACAATGTTGAAAACTCCGTAATAATCTGCAAAATACTTCTTGGTGTTGAGTGACAGGCGGGGACTATAAATGGCATACGAGATGTAATTACTTAAGAATGAGGTCAATAATTGAAATGGAATAGGCATTAGCAAAAAAAAAAAAATCAATTGGTATATTGGATATATGTATTTTTCATTTTCAAAATTTTGCTTTGGTGTTGAGCTCACTCTATTTTTCTTAAGTATGAGGACAAAGAGGACTAGGAGGGGACAACAGCCCAGCCCCTATAGTAGCTGTGGCAGCGGCACCTTCTTTCATCCCTGGGTCCAGCTGGGAAGAGGGTTGGTTGGAACAGATACAAGCATATAATGATTAAAGACATCCCCAGCTAGGTGATCTATATCACAGTGGTGGTGGACTGCCCTCCTTACTGGGTCCCTGCGGCCTCCCCCGCTTCTGCCACAGTGTCCCTCAAGAATCTCGGCGTGACACTGGGCCCAGCCGACGGCGGGCGCTTTAGAACCACGACGAACACTCATGTTGCCCTCAAGTCTGGCTGGCATAGTCAGCTCCTCTCTGCTTCAGGTCAGGTTTGCACTTGCTGCTCTGTGCCACTCTCCCACTCTCCCCAGTGTAGTGGGACCCCTGCACCCCCACATGGCCAGTGACAGGCAAGGTACCCTGGGATTCCTCTGGCTCTGGCATACTTTTGGCTGAGTCTGCACACCATGCTCCTGAGATCGTGGGCCCTACCGGATCCCTTTGGAAACACAGCAAGTGGCTCCCCGTTGCCCCTTGAGCCACTGCAATGGTGACTTTGGGGTTTCCTGGTGAGGAGCACCTGGGCAAGGGGACAGACAGTTGAGGCTCCAGGATGTTAACTTGCCAAAAGCTCCCATTTACTAAGCACCTGTTAAGTTCTGGGCATTGTGCAGGGAGTTTACAGTTATATGGCCAGGTGGGTTAAGAGCAGAGACTGGAATCAGACAGACTCCGTAGGTTCTAACCTCAGCCACTTCCTAAGCTTCGTGACTTGGGACAAAGTATTTAATCTCTCTAAGCTGCAGCAGTGATGGTGATGATGGGACACGCCTTCCTCATGGGCGTGCAAGTAGAGTCAGTGTTTCCTTTTTATTTATTTATATTTTTTAACTTTGGAATGTCAAGCTCTTTTTCATTAAAGTATAGCCATCATTAATATTAAAGACCCTTATTTGATCGAGGAGAAATCTGGTTCAGAGAGGGTCAGCAGATTCCCCAAAGCCATCCAGCCTCTTACTGACCGAACTTGGATGCAAGCTCTCACAGGGCTAAAGCAAACCCCTCACCTGACTGTCCCTTGCTCCGGCCGAACACAGCCTTTTGCAGGCCAACGCTCAGCAAATGTGCAGCTACTCCTGTGCTTCTGCGAGAATGTCAGCGACTCACTAAATATGATAAAAATAGCCTCCCACATTTACACATTTATACAGAGTGCTTTACCATTTATAACAATCTTTCATGGTCGCATTGGATTCCAAGGGGGAAACCTACTTCTAAGTTGTATAAATTTTATGCCGCACAGCAAAACGAAGAGAAAACGTTGACAGTGACCCATAACCTCATCAGGCACACACATACACACATCTACACCATATATGCGGGGTGTGTCTGTGCATGCACACGGATGCAGGTAAACTGAGAACTGATTTTTAAGGGAGCAACGTTCCCATTAAAATAGAGGCTTTGATCTTGGCACCAGCTGCCCTCCCCAGCCCCCCCCACCCCACCCCCGCTTATTGTCCACCTCAGTGCAAAAGATGTGCAGAGGGGCCTGAACCGGAAGCTGGAAACTGATGTAGGAAAAGGTGAACTGCCCTGGTAACATGGACATGTTGCGGTCCCTGTGGGTGATCTGGGAGGAGGAGTGTGGGGGAGGGGAGGCTGAAAATCCCTGCCCACTGAAAGGGTTTTTAAGTCTGCGGAAGGATTCTGAATTGTTTGCTGGGTAGCCTGAAAATGCACTCCCTTGCCTGTGTCCCATCAAACAACGAGAGAGGAAACTGCCCCGTGTCCCTGTAGCTTTGGGGAGTGGCCAGGAGAGGCCAGTCCACATTTGGTCCAGTTAGGATAGCACAGAGCAACAGCGACAATATTCCAGAAGGCAGCGCAGGCGGTGAACGGGGGCCACATGTGCTCCCCTGGGAATCTCCAGAACCCTTGGGGCAGGATCTGGAATGGGGAACTCACGTCAAATCCTTATAGCTCTAGCAGCTAAGTTGGTCCCAGCCGGTAATATATGGACTGCATATTTATATTTCAAAAAATTGAGACATAATGACATACGCAGTTTTGTAAGCTGATTTTGTTTTACTTATTACGGCCAGGATACTGACCCATGCCACCAGATATTTTGCCACGCCAGCAGAGATTTCCACTGTGTGCACGCACAGAATTTATTCAACTACTCTCCTATTGTTGGTACATTTAAGCGATTTCCAAGTTTTTGCCCTTATAAATAATGCAGTGATGACCTCTATGAATACGACTCTTTTTAAGCAGCTCTGATTATTTCATTAGAAAAATAATTAGCAAAGTGTCCTCTAAGTAAGTATTCTGTGCCAGTTAACCCACATACAGAAATACCTATAGGAGCCTGCTTCCTTGCTCCTTGCCAATACTGATTATCAACAATTAAAAATAGATATATTTTGGTAACGTTATAGGTTAGAAATGCATTTATTTGATTATCTGACACATTGGACACTTTTCACCACATTATTTTTTTACCATTTATATTTTGTTTGGCAGTTGCATGTTTATACATTTCAGCATTTTTGGTTGTTTTTTTTTGGTATCAAAACGACATTTTTATTGACTTCATAGAGCTCTTTTATATATGCTTATTTCTTTTTTCTCAATTTTGTCAGGTATTTCCCCACACCCGGTTGACCCATTTGCCTTTTGAATTCTGTTAATATAACAGAGAAGATTTTTCTTCTCTTTTTCCCTTTTTATGTAGTAAAATTTATAAACTCTGATTCTATGGTATATTTCTTTGCTTTTAAATAACTGAAAGTCCCCCCTATTACAAGAACGAAATTTTCTTTATTTTATACTGGTTCTTACTTTTTTCAGCTTTTAAGTTCAGTTCTTAATAGATCCAGAATGTATTGAGCATATCATGATATGTACGCAATGGACTTTATTTTTTCCCAGTTACAAATACACAATGTGTTAAGCAATTCTCCATTCACATAAATTGTAAAAGCTGGTCTCACTACATACTGGGTTATTTTCTGGGCTTAATTATCACAGCCGTAGGAAAGGCTGACATTTCACAACGAAACCCCCAGCCCCGCGGCCACTGCTTGCGCTCAGTGCCGGTCGCTGCTTTCTCCTACATATTCTTTCACACCGATTTTGAAATCACTTTTTCAAGTTCCAAAGAAAAGAAATCCCATTAGGATTCAATTGCGATTGTATTAAACCCATAAATTAATTTGGGGAGAATTGGTATCTTCCCAATATTAAATTTGCTAACCCAACAACGTAATATATCTCTCCATTTATCCAGGTCTTGTTTTATCATCCTCACTAGAGTTTTTTAGGTGTGTGTGTTTTCACATGGATTCTGAACACTTCTTGGTCTGCTTCTAAGTATTTATATTTTAATTGCATTTGAGAATAGGATGCATTTTATTATATTTTTAATGGTTATTACTGGCATATGGCTATTGATTTCTGTTTATTTGCTTTCAGTCAGACCATAATACTGAAATCTCTTAGTAGTTCTAATAAGCTATTTTTTTTTTTGGTTCAGTTTATTCTCTTAAGACTTTTAAGCTATAAGAACATTTTCTGTTAGAAATAAGAAAGTGCCTTTCTATTCTTTGCTTACTAAGAATTCTGATCCGTAATGAGGGCTGAGTTTTTTCAAATTACTTTTCAGCCTCTCTCGAGAGGATCAGATGGTTTTTATCTTGTGACCTACTGAGATGAGGCATTATACCAATGGTTTTTCTAATATTCAACATTTTTCATCAGTGCATTTCTGGAACGAACCCAACTTGGTCATGGTGCCTTATGCTTTCACAATGATGCTGGGTTCCTGGGTCACATTAGAAAAAGCTTGAGCTCTGTAGCTGTATATTAAAGGTTCAATTCCCAGCTGAGCCACTTGGGCTGATATATGGTGCTGAGTACATCATTTACCTTCCACACAGTCAGTGGAGAAAATAATACTCACCCCACTAGGTTGCTGAAGGAATTACAAGTAAAATACCCAGAACAACCTCAACACTACGGGCCCTGCCGATCATGGCCGCCCAAATCGGGTAGCTGCTGGTTCCATCGCTCTCATCATCCATTTTCATTGTATCGTTGCCTCAAGATTTCCAAAGCTATACCAACGACTGCCCCCTGATTTTAATGTATTTTGGAGCTATTTCTTTTAAAGTCAACTGGTTTGATAAATAAAAAGTTAGCTTTTATTGTCATTAATACCACTCTGTGGCTCACTTTTTCTTCACACCTCAACGTCCAGAGGAAGGAGTGCTTGGGGGAGTATTTACCAGGGCATGTTTGTTAAATTAGCTCACCTACCAGGTGGCCCTAGCTCTCCAGGAAGCACGGGGCTGCGGGAAAATCTAGGAGCAACAAAATGTTTAATAGGGCTTTTCTTGTTGCTTTGGGATTTCACCCAAAGCTACACAATCAAGAGGAGTAAGCAGTAAATATTGCCACATCCTACAGAGGACAGCTAAGGCACTGCCAGATGTCCCTTCCAGAGAATGCTAAGAGGTGCCAACTGGACCCTTGCTGAAGAGTAAGGGTCACTCCAACACCACCCTTGGCCCATACAATGAGAAGACTGTGTAGGCTGGACTGAGGTTGTGTGTTGCAGGTATAAGGGGAAAAGGCTGGTTTTTTTTCTCCCTCCCTTCCATAAGCTGGGCGAGGGGTGCTCCAAGTACCATCTGCGGACACTGTGTGCAGTGGGAGGGTGGGGGGAGGGATCTGCAACGAGATGACATCTCATGCCCTTGCAAGGCACCCGCTCATCTGCAGACACTCCGTGGCTCACACAGCAGCTCCATAACTGAGTAGGTAAGAACAGGCTTCCCCCTTTTTACCCCTCAACTCTCCTCCTGGGCCTACTACCCCCAGGGAAGGAAGGAGGGCAGAAGTCACACAGAAAGCCAGATGGAGGGGAAGTGAGAGAATGGCCACCATTCCTAATCCACATCTTTTTGAGTTAGTGGTGGTCACAGTCCATCTTCAGTGTTTGACTTCAATCTGGGCTCACTTGCACCACTTGAAACAATGTCCCATGAACGTGGTATGGCCTGCAAGGAAGACCCATCCCCACCCCCCACCTTGTTTTCCATGATGTTGCAGATTTCTCCATTGGTCTTTAGATTTTGCTTTGATTCTGGGTGGGATGGTGATTCGACTTCTATTGGCTAGTCTCGCTGTGTTTCCCCAAGACTTGCGGGTCATCTCGCCAGGATCATGGCAGGGCAGTTAGATGTCTGTGCTCATACCACCATCCTGCCCAAAAGGGAGTGTGTTTACTCCTAATTCAGAGCCCTAACAGTTAACCCAGCTTATGCTACCTCCATTGTACAGAGAGGCAAGCTGAGGTTTATGGAAATAGGGGGAAAAAAGGTCTCCCAAGACTACTTACGTGGCTTTTTCTACTTTCCCAACCCTCAATTCTTCGTTCCCTCTTTTTATGTCTGTGCTTTACTCTAGAACTGCAAGCTAGACTGGAAACTCAGCGCCTACCTGAGGATGCTCATTGCGGAGGGTCAGGACTCACTTCTCCACCCTGTCTTCATCCTCACTCACCTTGACCTCCCCTAAGAAAGAAGGGTCTGGAACAGAGGCAACTCTCTAACTTGGGACTAGAGACAAAATCAGAAGAAGGATACTTCCCGTTCCTTCCATCATCAGGTACCACTGGAGGCACCCCCAAGCCCTGCCGTCGCACGTCAAGGACTCCACACCACCTGCACGGCCACCAGGCTTTTCCTGTCCTCCCCGCAGCAGGCAGACAGCAAATCCACCACTTCCTTAGAAAGGGGAGGAGCAACTGGAGAAACCCTGTACCACAGGGCCCACCAGGCCACTGTGAGGGAGACCAGTGTAGGTTCTGACACCCTCTCTCTGGGCCTGAGTTTTATTTCTAAATAAAGTTTGCAAAGAGGCTTCTAAGTGCTGGGTTCTCTGACAGGCATGTAACTTATCTCACTGAAGCTTCACAACAAAATGGTGTATTGCAATCTCCCACAAACTGAAAAAAGAAACTGAGGCACAGACAGGTGCACTCTTCTCCAGTGAGCAAGTTGCAGCTTGAAACAAAAACCGGCTTGTTTTTTGGTTCTAAAGCCCCTACTCTTTCCACTAAATTCTAATGACCTGCTATCACTTCACTGAACCTCTCTTTTCTATCCGCCTGGAGGCAAGAGAGCAGTGGACACACCGGTTCAAGTAGAAGTCCATAAATGGGTAAATAACATACAATGTGTGATCACCCTGCAGGTGGAGGGGATAGGAAGAGAGCCCTCCAAATCAGCAGTACCTGTCCTGTTGCTGGCTGTACACAGTCGCTTTCCACGTGGAGAGCCTGACTCTGTGAGATCACAATGAAGTGGGTGGCCCGGCCCGGGGCCTGTCATTCCCAAGAGCAAGCAATCACGGGGGGTGTGCTGTATGATCGCTTGACTTGCGGGGTGTTGACTGGTGATTCCATATCATGATGTAAAGATTGCTGCCCAGATTCTGGCTCAAGAGGGGCTCTGGGGAAACGAAGGGAAGAGCTTCCCGGAGACTAAGACAGACAACTTCAGATGGCTGAAGGCCTGTTTGGAGATAAGAAGGAACATGTCCCCTGAGAGTAAAACCAAGATCCATTAAGTGAGTGAGTGTTGCATGGAGACAGATTTAGGTTATAATGAAGGAGAGTTCCTCTGTCTGATGCTGGGTGATAGTTTAAGATATCAACAAGCAAGTGCCCAGGACATTCAAAGCGGTGCCCGGGGAAGAGATGCAAGGACAATCGGTGCTGTATCTGCACCTCTTATTTCACCCGCCTTCTCTACTTACTGACCTTAGTGCCCATCCTCAGCGTCATCGCCCTCGGTTCTCCTTGGGGACTACAGATAGTTGATGCTAGCGGCCTATCTGCTGCCCCAACTCTTTTAAACCTAACGGATACTCTCTGTTCCTACAAAGGACCCCATCTAGGGTTCCATGATAATAGGCCAACACTGGGTAGAGAGTAACAGCAACCCCCCAGGATCCCCCACAGTGAAACAGTCTGCCATGGGAGACTGTGAACTTCCCACCAGGGGCAGCATTCAAGGTGAGGCTGGGGGTGGGGCACCAGACAGCCCTCCTAGGCCCAACCGCTATCACGGGATGTCTGCTGTTGGGGATGTGCCAGAGGAAACCACCTGCTGTTCTAGACAAGAAAACCTCTGAGAGCCCATGCTACACTATGATCACGCTCTGAAATGGGATTTCCCATTGGATGATACAGAACAAGAAACGAACAGGGCCCGCCTTTCCAGATGCCAGTCAGCCCAGAGAAATGGACAAGACAGGCTTCCTGCTTTGATGTGTGATTCATAATCATAACATGCATAACAACAGCAGCAACAGATAATAATGATTTGTTTCATTATAAGCATCTAAAGAGCATTTGGAGTTTTCCAAAGCACTTTGATGTACATCATCGCATTTGCTCCCCGGGCCTGTGTCTCAGGAAGGATGGTGAATGATTAAACGGAGCAAAAAGAACAAAATGATGAATGGAAAAAGTAAATGAATGGGGCATCTCAAGAGAGCAGCATAAAGAAAGAGAATTAAATTGCTTTCATCAGTACTAAGAAGTCCCTTTGATTCTAAAATCCAGGTGCAATCAGGTAATTCTCACAGCAGAGGGACAGGGACTCTGCCGGTCTCACCTGCGCCCCAGGTTTACATATACCGTCACCGGCTGTGCAGCTTCAGCTCATACAGAACCGTCGCAAACCTAAACTCCCTCCCTTGCCCCTAAGGCCACCTTTCATGCTTTCCAGCTCCGAAAAGAGCTCGGCTACCACTCACCTCTCAGTCCTCCCAGCCGGAAGCCTGGGGGTCTGTCTCGCCTTTGCCTCCCTTCTCCCATCCCCACATTCCCAGGTTCCTGCCTAGCGGTCTGTCCGGGCTCTGACTTACTTCGCTCTGAGTCTTGCTCTGAACTCCAGACTATTGGTCTAGGAGGCCGGCAAACTTGCTGATGGTCTCCACACCAACTTAAGTGTTGGACCTTGCCAGTGCCCGGATGGTGAGCTGTCAGACCTGGCAGAGCCATAATACATCCCCGCCCAGCGTTCTTGAACTACACCCCCCGCCCCGGTATCTTCCTAGGCTGAACCTGAACTTGTAGCTTTTTGCTGTGAGCCTCTGCCCACTATCAGCACGTCCTTACTAGGGCAGCCACTGCCGCCAGTGCCTAGCACAGAGTCCGGTACATGGGAGTGATTCAGTAAGCGTTTGGTGAACGGGACTATTGTGGCAGTGCATGGCAGCCATTCATTCTCACCTGGTCTCCATAGTGACCAGTCTCCCTATTACCCCATCCCACGCTCAAGTGGACACTTGCAGAGGAAGCTCCATCCGTCCATATCCTGGGGAGTTCCTTAGGCCAAGAGGCCTGGCTCTAAGCATTTAACGGATCTGTAACCTTGGTTTGATGATTCTGAACCTCAGTTTTCCTCCCGCCCAACTCTCAGAGTTGCCTCACGGACCAAGCAATAAAATGGGCATGCCCAGAACAGTGTGCTGGTGGGTCATGGTCTATCAGCGGTTCTTGAATCGGGGTGTGCATCAGCATCCCGCAGAGCGGGGGCAGTCCTTAAAGCATAGATCTCTAGGCCCCCAGCCAAGAACTTCTGAATCATTAGGTCAAGAGTGGGGCCCACTCAGTGAGTGCACTGAGAATCTGCACTTCTAACGAGGTCCCAGGGGTGCCAGGGCAGTGGGTCTGGGGACCACACTTTGAGAACCACTACTCTAGATCATCCTAAGAGCACGGCTCTTTCCACGCCAAGCGTGTTCTCCTCCATGAAGCCTGCCGTTTCCATACTCGACTTCATGTTTGCGTTTCACCCTTTATGCTCTTTTGTGGGAAACTTAGCCCAGCCTGTGAATTCCTCTGGGCAGAAATTAAACCGTGCATACTCCACACTCTCTCATTTTCTGTTTTGTAAAATAATGAGTACATTTTCAGCGCAATTAATAATGAATAGGGAAAGGGTGGGAGGACTCCGGCTATCAACCCCAATAAACGGCACCCACAAATGACTATCAACCTGGAATTCTCTTAAAAGTTAATTACAAGGCAAAGAACAGTCTACTCTCGGTGGTAATGTGGGAAAGAAGATTACCTTCTTGATAATACATTTTATAAAATGTGGGTTACTGAAGATTTTAGTCAAAACTTAAACATCAACATTTTCTTACATATAAAACCACAAACAGCATTTCAACTCATAATTTTTATAGTGATAGTCAGACAATTGTGTTTTCAACATGTAAAACCCATTATGCGGTCACGGCAACAATTTTCAATAGATTGTAAATTTTTATTGAGATGATCATCTTGCGATTGAATTTCAAAATGCATTATAGGATCATCAGCATTAAGTCCATGGGGGCTCCTACAGTACTTTGAATATCATTCATAAAGATCAAAAACCCTGGAAACCCTTAGATTTACCCTGTGGAAAGAGGAAAGTCTCATCAGCAGTATCGAATCAATTACTTTTATGGATGGATATTGAAGCTGAGATAAGGTAGTACCTGATTTAATAATATATCTTATGTCCTTTTAAAGTGGTAAGTTTCATAATCAGGTTTCAATGACAAATTTTACCAAAGGCCCGGTTTTTGAAAATAATCAAGCAAACGGCATCTCTCTTCATCATAGTGGTTCAATAACTTTCAAAGGAATGTTCCCAAGCCATGGAAACACTAACTTTGGGTTACATGGTGCCAAGATAAAACTACTGAGATACCTTAGAATGGTTATTGTCAACTTCTCTAGAACTCTGGTCTTGACAATGTGAACGTGTTCCATCACGATCGGTATGTTAGGAAACTCTCTGAGCACAACACAAATTTCACATTTGCAGTGTGGTTTTGGACACGTGAGGCAGAAAACTCCACCCGGTTGAACTAAGCCACATAGGAAGACCCACAGAGCACCCACCTCCAATGGTTACCTGCTCCCTCTGTTCATCGCATGTGTTACAAGCCACACCCATCCACACCTGCTGTTGAGATTTTCCATCACTTTCAGACAGCCCTCCTTCACCATTTCACGGCACCTTACGGGCTGCAACCATTCTGACCCCCATGTCCACGAGCAAACATCAGGACGTTTTAAGGTAACGCACCATGTGTCTTGCTGCTTTTACGCCTATCTTGGGCGTTAACATGTAAAACTGTGCCACCATTTTTACTAGGTTTCTCTCTCTCTCTCTCTCTCTCTCTCTTTTATGTGTCCCAGTGAAGTAGGAGTGTGGTGCCTCATGAGCCCAGGGGTTTTATTGCGTAACTTTTCCTGGTGCAGTGATTCTTAGGAACATGTTTGCCACATTGTGGTGGGACAGACTGTATTTTACTTTGCTCTTTGTTCCACAGTGGTCACTGTACTGATGGGTCTTTCTGTCCCCACCCTTTTCCCTTGGACCCAGCAGCCCATGACATGGTTTTCCCGACACCCCCGTGAAACACCCCCAGCGGCAGCTACCTCACAGGGGACCCATGCCTCCCTGTCTGCTCATCTCAGTGTGACCAACGAGCAAGGGGGCATTGGAGTTAGGTGCAAGTCCTGACTGTGCCACTGACCAACACTATGACTAGACAAAACATTTAAAAATAATGAGTCTCCATGCATTCATGTATATATGAGATCAAAATACTCGTACTGAAAGGTTACGTAGAGGAGAAACAAGTTAACATAAATAACGCGATTTGAAAAAAAAAAAAGAACACCGAGCTCTTTTAATTTCTTGAGTTGCATTCGGAGTTGGAACATCTCAGGGATACAGTTAGAGGCACACTCTCAGCCAACACCCCTAACCAGAAACACCAGAGAGGCCCGGAGCCCTCAGGGACACAGCTGGACCCCAACAGCCCTCCCAGCCCCAGTCCCAGCCAGCAAACTCTTACGCAGAATGCAGGAACCTCAGAGAAAGAGCTGGAGCCAAGGATGCCCAGGGAACACGGAGCCAGGAGCTAGCAGGGACAGAGAATCCAGAGGACCCTTGGAGGGTCAGCCCCAACCCCGACTCTTAGGTAGGAGCCAGGAGCCCCCAGAGGACACGGAGCCAGAAGGCTCTTGTGACTAAGCAGCCCCAAAATCCATTAAGAGACACTTTCCGAGTCAGGAGCCCTTCAAAGACAAATCTGGAACCAGGGACCTCGGGGAAACTGTCAAAACCAAGAACGCACGAGGGGTCTTGAGCCCAACACAGGGGTCCTCAGGGACACAGCTAAAATCAGAACCTTAGATATTCAACAGGAACCAGGACCACTCAGAGATCAAGTCCCAGTGAGACCATCAGGGGACACAGAGCCAGGGGGTCCGCAGAGATGCCACCAAAGCCAGAAGGTCCTCTCGGGCTGGGACCGGCACCCTGACCGCTTTTCTGCACCACAGGACACACAGTCACATCAAGGGAGTTGAGGAATGATTGTCACAGAAAGCCAAGGGAAGGATCATTCATGGCGTCTGCCCAGCCTCTACAAATGAAGTCAGGAAGGAGGCTCTTACCTGCGCACTTGGTCCTGGTGGTGAGCGGAGGCCCTGGGGGCCCTGTGCCCCCCTCTCCCGGCCTTGTGAGTAGAACCCGTATCTCATACTCCACGTCGGGGTCCAGGTGCCACAGCTTATAGTTGGGAGAGTCAACTATGTGGGTCTCAGCCCAGGTGCCGGTGGTGGTGCGGTATTCCACCTCCTTCAGGATGATGGGGCCGTCCCCAATGATGGAGTTGGCATTGGGCTTGATCCACAGGTATGTGGCCCCCACAGCCAGCAGCTCTGGGGGCGCGATGGGCGTGGGCGGCTCTGAAAGACAAACAGCACAAAACAAACATGAGGCTCACGTGGTTCACAGGACAGAATCCAAGCATATGAGGAAAGGGGACAGGATGCCAGACAGAGTCATTAAAAAAAAAAAAAAAAGCCCAAATCCCTTTTTAACGCCATTCATGTCTTACTGTCATTTTCATGTTTTTGCACATTAAACACCCAAATCAGCATTTCTTCAGTTGCTATATTTAATGCCTCCCATCTCTCTTTCATTTAAATAATGGGAAGGGAGAAGGAAATTGTGAGAAAATGGTTTATCCAGTACCCAGCAAAGCTGCCTGGATTAATAGTCTGCTTTCAATCCTCGAATGAGAACCTGCCTTTCCTGGAGAGGAGTTTTTTTTCAAACGCCAGGGAAGCCTGCAGCTCACACACATTTCTCCTACAGGGACACGTAGGCTGTTAGCAGAAGTTCTCCCAAAGGGGGATTGCAGCCTAAGTAACCCAAGGATGAGGGTGCCGGGAAGAATTCTGCATCTTCCTCAATTCTAGCAGGCTCCTCCAGCAGGGACACTGTCACTGGCCACAGTGCCCTCGGTGGGAATCAGGGGTCAAGGGTCGAGTCATGCCAAGTTATACAGCATTTGTTACCTGTTGCCACCCCTCTTCCATTAAGTTCTCTTATCTTCAGCTAAATCGACCGGGCTTTCAGCAAGCACTTATGGTCGCCTCCCACTGGCCAAGCTGCAGAAATCCACAGGTACTTTGTACTTTTTTTGCCATGAAATCTCACATGCGTTACTTTGTGTAGTTCTTGGGACATTATCACCTCTATTTTGATGGAAAAAAAAAACCCTGAGAAGTCAGGTGACCAGGTCACCCATCCAAGATCATGGAATCAGGCAGGATGGAACCCACAACTGCACGCCTCCTGGGACCGGCTCTCTTCCCTTGGGAGGCTGTTTACCTCGTGATGCCCATTTTGTAAAAAACAAAGTGGATATATTGTTTATTTGTTGCAAAAAAAAATAGTAGTGGAACAACAATAAAGAAAGTGAGAGGCAAGAGGGAATATTTCCTTTCCCTATCACCCAACATAACAGCCTTTTTTATTTCTCTACATTCCATTCCAATTCCTATTTGCATATGCTAACTTTTTCCATGGGGCTCCGGTAGCACATAGATATAACGTACATTTGTTTTTCCTTTATTTATTATATTCTAAGGGCTTTGCTTACATAGCACATGGGTCTTACCATCACTATCTTTAATAGCTACAGAAAAATCCATCAGGTAATCACACTATTTTTTTCCATTGATGTGCACGTGTGTTGGTCCAAGTTTTGCTATGGTAAATAATGCTGCAATGAACATCTTTGTGCAAATGACTCCAGTCCTGCTTGTCTCATATTTTCTTAGGGCCAACTTCCAAAAGTGGGATTATGTGTCAAGGGGTATGAGCAAGTTAACGATTCTGTGAGCAGAATTAGGAAGCAGAGGATGGGGGAGGCATTCGGGGTAGTGTACAATATAGATGTATTCCAGAACTTTTGGAGAACCTCTGTGTTATTCAGGTGGCTGAGGCAGGTGTGAGTTTCAGTGTGGAACTCAGGTGAGAGCTTCCAAATGGATAAAAACTCATTCAGTGTTTTCTTTCTAATTAATTACCTAGCAACAGAGATTCTCCACAAACGCAATAATTGCTCTGAAACGGAGGTGGACAATATTTTCTCAGTGTGACTCAGAGCCAATCTTAAGGGACAGCTTCAGACTGCCTCTATTACAGCCTGCCATTTGGTCAGAGAAGGAAATTAAACAGATTAGTCAAGCTAGATGCTCTTCTTTACAAAGCCATGGAGGTTATTACTCAAGGCCTTGTTATCTCAAAGGTGTTTGCAAATTGATTTTTGGATAATTCGTTCCAGGTAGAGAAGTTAAGTTGGCAGGCAGATTATTTCTGGGCTCATCCTTTGTGTATTTTAAATATACAGAGCCTTTGATCACCATTATCAACTCTCCAGAGTTCCCATCAGTCTCCAATGAGGCCCCAAGGGTGATATTTGTAGCTCTGTGATGACCCTGCCCGATTCCTTAATTTAATTATTCACGGACTGGCCCTGGACAGAATTAAGAGCAGCTGATTTCAATGCTTCGGGACTGGAGCAAGGGGCCACATTAAACTCTCTTCCATCAGCTTCTCACCATGGTTTTTGCTCTCTTGTTTCAAGCATTAGCAGTAAATCGCTGACCACCAGAAAGAAAATAAAGTATTAATCTTTCCAAATGTTGAGTCTCTTTTCGCGTATTTCTGACGGTCGGCGCAAGTATAGTTGCAAACATTCCCACAAGCGTATAGATGTCTCCATCTCAGATGACTTACTGGCTCACGTGTCCATAGGCAGACAAGCCGATGTTGCCCTCTCTCCCTCTGGCCCCTCAAGAATATATCAAGAAAACATCAGTGTTTTCTGGACCTGGCACCAAAAAGCCATCAGATTATTGTTTTGTCTTTTCTTTTTTTTTTTTTTTAGTAATCCCTTGATTATCATTGGCATTCTTTAGAAGTCACAGGTACTAGTGGCTCAAAGACACAGAAGCTGGGATTAGACACACAGTAATTTTTTTGGTAGGTACCACCTTTTTACAAAATGCACAGGAAGACCACGTCGATTTGTGTCAGCTCTCATCTCTATCTGTGATGAACTGCTCAGCCAGACAGTGCAAGAAGCCTACGAGGCCACCGAAGGCAACCACCAGGGTCCTCAGAAAGGAAACTGAGGCCCAGGGAGGGCTCATGACCTGTACAGCCAGAAGAAGGTTGGGGTGGGGCATCGGACCTCAGGGCTCAGGCAGCATTCCTGTCCGACCTTTCCAGATTCCAAAGTTCAGGAATTAACTGGAAGGATCATTAAAGGGGCTTGACGCCAGTGGTTCTGAACTTTGGGGGATGCATGGGTCCTTATGAAAATCTGGGAAGAAATTCCAGACTCTCTTCCCAGGAAAATGCATATAAGCACGTTACCTAGAGTTTTGTGCAGCATTTCAGGAACCCACAGACCCTTGTGAAGCCCACACACGAAGCCCTGAAGAGTCTATGGTGAAAATAAAGGAAGACAGACTCCATGCCCATAGCAGCTCATACTCCTCCGGGACCCTGCAGCCACCCTTTGTCGCAGGGGCTAGGGGCTGGGAGTACAATCATGTGAGCAGCTGGAACTTGATGCAGAGGTCACAGGTCTAGTACTTCCAGGCTCCCAGGTTCCCAAACATTTGGGTGAAAATGAACATGAAAGGGTTTCCGTAGGACAACTCCCAGTCAATGTCTAGTTTCCCCTGACCCACCAAACACATTCATTGATTTACTATTTGGGATAAAATAGTTAAAGGATAAAGACAAGGCTGTGCCCATGAAATGCTATAACCTAAGCAGAAATCTCCCACAGAGGATGTCTTAGTAACGTAGGTTGACAGCACAAAACACCACAGGTTGGGTGGACTAACAGACAGTTATCACAGTTCTGGGGGCTGGAAAGTTCAAGATCAAGGTGCTGGCTTCTTGCCGTGTCCTCCCACAGAGGAAAGAAAGGGCTCTCCAGTCTCTCCCTCTTCTTGTAAGGGCATACATCCCATAATGGGTGCTCTACCCCCTCATGACTGCCATCTGTACCTAATCACCTTCCAAAGGTACCAGCTCCTAATACAATCACATGGCAGGGGGTGGGGGGTTGGTTACAACTTCAACAGATGCATTGGTGAGACGGGAGGGACACCAACATTCAATCCTTAGCAGCGGCCATGCTTTCAAACCCACTTCCCCCTTCACAAAGAACTTTGTCTAATGGTTGGGGTCTTGAGATGAACAGTCTGGCAGAGAGAAACTCCCTGTGAAAGAAATCCTATGCAGTACGTGCCCTGTGCTTCTCACGTGCCAGAGTGCGGAGTGTGGAATTCAGTGGTGAAAAGAAATACAGGCTGTTTGTACCCATGGACTCGGAGGGTAAGGCAGCCAACTAGAGCAGCAATGACAATAAAGAGCAATGACGGTCACGACGGGGGTGACAGAGACAGATATGAGGCCAGTAAAGGGACCTAGTCTGGTCTCGAGGTTAGGAAAGCTCTTCTAGAGAAAGGCAGTGTGTGACCTGCGGGCCCAGGAATCCATGTAAGTCTGTGGACACAGAGATTGTCCTGAAGATGCTGTAGTTCTGATCTGCTTGGGAAAGTATCCACAGGGCCAGGATAGAAAACAAGTAAAACTAGGTGTCTGAACCCCTGGGGCATTAAAAGTTTCTGTATCTTGACTAGGGTTGTGTAAGACTCATCAAACTATATCCTTAAAACAGAGATATTTTGCTGTGTGCAAATGATACCTACAATAAGACTAAGGAAAAGAAACAGAAATATGGCTGATCCATGACCCAGCAGGTAGGAAAGATGTCACTGTACCTTACTGGGAGCAGAACTGCAGAATATTTGGGGGGATGAGCCTTTAATTCTCTATCACATCTCTGAACTGTGTAAAACCAGGAGTAATTGTTTGGCATTTGATGGCACTCTCTGCTCACAAAATTTGGAACTAAATCACGAGGGAGGGCGTCTGGCCTCCAGGGCACTGAGATCTACATTGAGAGATGGCACTGGCCCCCTCCAGCCCGCCATCAAAGCCCTTCGAGGACAAGGCTCGGTGAGCCATCCACGAGGCCTGGGGGGCAACGGCCCCAATCTGCCACGGCTCTCCTTCGACATGGAGATGGCGAGGTGACCCCTTAATATAATTCTGCCTCATCCTCGGGCAGCAATCTCCAGACCAATTCCGTCTCTCTTTTCCCTGCTGTGAGCTCTTGTAACAGTTTGACTCCCTGGAAATTCCTGTGGAGAGCAAAAGTGCTTCAAATAGCCGGAGAACAAGCTCGGTGCCTAGGCGTTGTCTGCTCCAGGCGGAAATCAAACGTTTTGAGAAAAACGGAATGCGACGAAGATGAAAAGTGAGCCTTGACATGTTTAAGGTGGATATAACCTGGCCTCCCACACTGTCCACCAGCCTCCTCACCCTGCCTGGTCATCTTCTGTAACTGCATGGCTATTTACTGACCCAGAAGGGTCTGCGGGAAGGCCCCCGCCCCACCCGCCAACGCACGCACATGCCCGCACACTATTTTACCATTCCCACTGCCGGACTTTTGCATGTGCCATTTCTCCCAACTGGAGTGACTTGCCTTTCACTTTTAATCAGGCTATGCCAGTCCCCCTCCCCCGCCCCCCGATTCTGCTTCATGACTACTCAGTTGTGTGAGGACTCAGCACACAGTAGATGTTCAAACGCGTCATGCTGATTAGATATTCTACGGATGGGCATGCAACCCCGCTCCATAAAGTTATGAACTGAGATCAAAAGGCAGAAAGAAAATTGGCTCGGGGCTGGGGTCTGAGTTCACCACAAGCCAGCTGGGTGACCCTGGATGGAACACTCAACCTTTGTGGCTCTCAAGTTTTTCATCTTTAGAATGAAAGATTGCTTTATAACTCAAGTGTGAAAGGTATCTAAATGTCCCACCAGAGACCATAGGGTTTCTATGTGGATACGCTCACTGACTCTGCCTGGATGGGAGCTATCGGCCGTAGACCCCACCTTCTCTTTCTTCTCTGGCTTGGGCCCACGGGGTCCCTGAGCAGAAGATATAGTAAGTAGATACACTTGCCCCTTGGTATCTGTGAGGGTTGATTCCATGGACACCAAATCTGTGGATGTTCCGTTCCTCATGGGAAATGGTATATCACCTCAGCACATCCTCCTATATGCTTTATATCATCTCTAGATTATTTATAACAGCTAGTTCAACGTGAGCGCTATGTTATATCTATTGTTTAGAGAACAGTGACAAGAAAAACCCTGTACGTATTCAGCACACATATAGCCATTGCAGGCCTAACTACATAATACATGTCAGCAACAGTGTAACTTTTTCTTCGGTTGGTTGACTGGTTGGTTGAATCCACTGACACAAAAACTGTGAATACGGAGGGCTGGCTGTATAGCATCCAATCGACCAGTAGGTACCTACCAGAATTAGTCCTTGTGGCCTAGTCTAACATACGGTTAATGTTCAATAAATATTTGATGTTTTATGGATGGAGAAAATATTTGAAAAGTTTTTCCCAAAATAAGATGTTTGGGTGGCAATAAAGAAGTGAACAAAAAGCAAGAAGGAGAATGTTATGGAGAATAGTAAATGGACATCCACACTAAGCATTAGAAGTATTCAGGGAGGAGATCTCAAACAACTGGAACAGAACCATAACCAAAGACACAGCTTAAAAAAAAAAAAAAGTCTTTGAAATAAATGAAGTTCTGAGTTTGTAGACTACAAAGAGCACAGTGAGTTCCAGACAAAATCAATGACGAGGCTCCAACTTAAGCACGTACTTGGCAATATTTTGAAATACAAGGCTGAAGAAAAAGTCCCATGAGAATCTAAACAAAAACAGCTCTCCCTCAAAACAAAAACACTGAGAAATCAGCTCTCAGACTGTATCATTGCAATCTGAAGCCTGGGACAGGAAGGTGAGGATGGTAACTGTAATAACGCAAATGACCACCATGGCGGCTGATAAACACTGCACGCTTTTACGTACCTGTCGTTCTCCTTATGCCTTAAAATATTAACTCATTTAATCTTCACAGCAACTCTAGGGCTAGATGCCTTTATGGTTCACATGTTTTTGAAAATAGGAAAGAGATACAGATTAAGTAACTTGCCCAGTGTCAAACAGTTAGGAATTCAAAGAGCCAGGGTTTGGGGCAAAGTGGCCTTGCCAGGGGTCCGAACTTCCAAGCACAGTGGTACAGCACAACACATCAGGTTTTAAGAGGATGTTTCAGGTCCCCTGAATATTACAGCCACTAAGTGGTGGTGCGTTTGCAATGCTAATGAAAGACACTTTCAGATTCTGAAGAATGAAGAAAACATACTGTCTACTTGCTCTTCTTTTTACAGAAAAGTCACTTGAGGATACACGCCAGTCCACCCTGGCATGACTCCAAAGTATGGCCTCTGTCTGGGATGGAGGAATGGAGACGTTAAATGGGTCGGTCCTATGGGAAGATTATTACCACGAGGCCCTCCTTTTGCAGGTGAGGGTCTAGACGAGAAGCATCAGCTCCTGCCAGCCTGAACTGGAGAAGGAACCCAAACTGTAAAAACAGAGAGAATTTCATGCTTCTCTTCCCAATGGAATTTAGAATATGCTGAATAAAAAGCAATTTCATTATGAATGCTTAACCTTTGCTTTGGCAATAATTTCGAAAATAGACACGAAATCATTCTGTGGAATAGTTTCTCTCTCTGACAAGACTCTCCATAAGTACAGAAGTTCAATGTTAACTAAATTAAAATAAACGACAAAAATCCCACCTACTTAGGCCTCTTAAAACACCTAGCCGTAAATACGCCACAATGTCAATGCTTTCCTTAGAGTTGTGAGTAAATAAGTGCCACTTTCTTTTTTACCTTCCTTTCTTCTTTGCTTTTCTACAAATGTTCTCTAATAAACCCCCATTGCTTGTTTATTAGAAAGGAAGTATTTTAAATAAGGAAGAGTTGCCTATATTTTGAGCTTTTGCAATTGGGTGGGACCTCTGTGGGCATTCTCTGGCCGCAACCACTGGGAGTGTTTAACAGCCCAGCCTCCCGTCATTGGCTCAGGTCCCCAGTGCCAGGTAGCAGGAACCACGAACCACACCTGTGTCCGTGTGCCTACCCAGTAGCCCACCACGGCTCCCTAACAAGGACAGAGATGTCCCGGCTTCTCTGTCTCTCCTCCAAGGCCTCCACCACAAGTGGACACCTGACTTCCAAGTAGGCTTCTCATCATAGCCACTAATATTTGATAGCAATTTACCCTCCAGTGACCCCAGCGAAGCAGACGGTATTACTCCCACTTCACGGATGAGGACGCCGAGGCTCAGCTGCTTCAGGTAACCTGCCTAATCTCACCGTGCTAGTCCGTAACTACGGCCAACGCCAGGCTATTCTCAAAGCCTGCGCCGCCCTGACCCCTCGTATGCTGCAGGTACTTACATAAAAAGCATGCTTGTTTTTCAGCTCCATGGTCTGTGAAGACAGCAGAAGGAAAGTGCTAGAGATCAACGAGGATTAGCAGAGTGCCAGGCACTGACCTAAGGACTTCACAGGCGTTATCTTATTTAATCCTGGCAAACTCTTTCAGGCAGGTGCTATTATCAGTCTCATTTCATAGTTAATTTAAAAACCCAGAAGCTCAGAGAAGTCGATGGTTCACAATTATAAAGCTAGGAAGAGACGGAACAAGGATTCAATTTAGGAAGATTCCAGAGCGGTGCTTGTAATCACTAGCTCATACTGTCTTGAGCTAAAACTATGCCCACAGTAGAGGAAGACCACGTGAGTCACGCAAGGTCACAGAGGGGTGGTCTTGGTCAGGAGAAGCAGCCAGATCAGACAACTTGTAGTTTGTCAGCCCAGGAGCAGTGACAGTAGTCATCAGTCATAGAATCACACCTGTGGCAGGTAGAGGGAGGTCACTGAACTCTACCTGCCCAGTGCAGAGGTCCCCGACATGTAGCTGTGACTCAGTCAGAAGACCTCCAAGGATAAGGGGCACACTCGCTGTTGTCCGCACAATTGGTGAAGGGTTTTAACAGTGAGAAAGTACTCTGAAATATACACCAGGGGTCTCCCTCCACCTGCTGTCCACTAGGGTGTCATCACGCCCCCAAGGGCCGGCCTCTCTCCACCTCTGCAGGTCCCCTGGCTACTAAGTTTTCCTCAGCCTGACATACAAGTGTCACACAAGTACTGCAGGTGTGCCTGCTTGTACTGTTCTCTCTGCCAGATCCTTCTCCCCTGCCTGCAGGGAACTCCCTTTTCCTCGTCCTTCAAGAGTTGGCTCTCCTCTGAGTGCTCCCACCTCAAGGTGGTGCCTCTGTGCTC
Organism: Mormoops blainvillei; assembly: GCA_004026545.1. Classification (NCBI taxonomy): domain Eukaryota; kingdom Metazoa; phylum Chordata; class Mammalia; order Chiroptera; family Mormoopidae; genus Mormoops; species Mormoops blainvillei. Next base: position 7,313 of record PVJD01012003.1, on the reverse strand, counting down.
TGTGAGTGTCTTAGCCCAGGGTCCCAAGAAACGGAGCATGAGACAAGGGTTCGGTGCAAGTGATGACTGAAGAAGAGTTCTTAGAAGGAGGCGGGATACGGGAAGGGTCAAGAAGCCAAACAAGGGGGTGGTTTGGGCTGTAGACTGGGGTCAGGCTGTTCCCACAGGTTCTGGGGCCCAAAACGCACCACCCCAGGGTCCCCAGCTGGGGTAAAAGGGTCAACCGTTTGCACCCCTGTGTCATTAATTGGATGTGGGCTGCTCTAGGGGTACAGGTATTGCCCCCGTATCATTTTTCTAGGACTTCTGTAGCTCAGCACCATGGACTGGGTGGTGTGGGGCAACCGAAAGTTATGCTTTCACAGTTCCAGTGGCAAGAAATCTGAAACCGAGGCATCATCCATGACACGTTCCCTCCCGAGGCTCTGGGGAAGAACCCTCCCTTGCCTCTTCTGGCTTCTGGTGCTCATGGGGGTCCTTTGTCTTTCCTGGCTTATAGGTGCATCATTCCAGTCTCTGCCTCTCTCTTCACATCGCCTTCTCCCCTGTGTGTCCGTGTCTCTTTGCTCAAACTTCTCTCTTCTTAGAAGGGCTCCAATCACACTGGATTAGTGCCCACCCTACTCCATTTTAACATCAATTATACCTGCAGAGGCCTGGCCTGTTTCCGAATAATGTTCTGAGGTTCCAGGAAGAATGTGCATTTGTGGGGAAACAGTATTCAACTCAGTACAAGGGGAAGCTACGAGGAGCCGTTAGCAGCCACCGCTCACAGCAGCTAGGATATGGGCACACCGGCCTAGTAAAGGGGACTTGGGCCAGGCCCCAACAGCGTCCTCTCTAGCGGAGAGCACTGCCCCGCCCCCAGGGTGCACCCTGGGCACACATCCATCACAGAACTCGCACTTTGCATGTAGGTTACCTGACGGTGGATTTTTGCCTGTGGTCCCAGATTCCAGCAGACAGGGTGTGATGGTGAAGTCACAGCACTGTGGGAAGCCTTCCCTCCCTCTGTGGCAGTCCTCACACCCTTGAGGACATGAGCTGTGACACCTTGCATTCTTCTCTTTTCTGGCATAAATACTGCTAGTTCTTAAAATTCTAGGCACTTTCATTCTGCGGCATGGTGTCTGTTCCTCTACCATGCTCATCGTATTCTAATCTTTCTCGTACAAAGAGCAGTAGTAGTTCAAGCTCAAATGTGATTTCCGGTCCAGCCGCCTTTCAGCCGTATGTAGCAGCTGCTGGTGGCACCAGCCCATAGCCCTTTGACCTATCCCGCAGGTCGCTTGTAGTTTTGGTCATTAATATCTCCATGCACTGATGACTTTCTACCCCCAGCACCTACATATCCCTGCCTGGTGGCTTTCTGCCACCATCAGAGTGTGATGGCCCCACCGTAGAGCAGACTGGCTGTGCCAGGGTGTTGCCGCCCCCAGGGACAACTCTTCCCCAATGAGGGCTGGGAGTTGGTGACAATATACTCAGTTTTCTTGGCTGCCAGTGAGGCGACGGGTCTGGTTTACTCGGTCTTTGGGTGGATCTCTAGTGGGACTGAGCACGTGGTACCACCAGGGCTGCCAGTTCGTGACTGCACTCTTATCTCTATCAGCGTTCCCTTCCACTTCCCAAGAAAGTCCTTGCAAAGCCTTGTCTCAGGGTCTGTTCAGGAGGAAGCCAAACTAAGGTACCACACAAACCAAGGAAAGCTGTCTCAGTTTCCTTATCTGTACATGGGGGTGGCAATGAAGATTAAATAAAGTATTACACTCAATATCCTCGGAAGAGCCCTACTGCATAACAAGGGCACCCTGCGAGCTACTGTTACCTTCATCCTTCCCTCCAACCAGCAACCACTGGGCCACGCAGCAGTCAGTGGGAGACTTAGCTGGGTCCGTATCTTGGGCCCGCATAGAGAGGCACAAAGACCCCATTAGAGGCATCATCCCCTTTCCTGTGTCAGGGCAACGAGGGGCCGCAGCAATGTCAGTGTGGACCCCGGACGGCTCTTTCACAAGCAAATGCAATTAGGTGCTCAGCCTCTGTCTACTTCGCGCAGTCAAAATGCAACCACCGACGTCACGTAAAAATGCGTAATTCAGTGACAAGTGAGCACCAGGTGAGATCCTGTGATCTGCGACACTGTGTCTGCTCCTGGTCCCTCTTTCTCCCCCTGCATCTCGACATTTTCAAGATCACCCTTTGCCTGGGTCACGTCACAAAATTAAGAGCCGAGAGATCACTCAAGAAGAGCCTTTCTTTCCTTGCGAGCTAATCAAGAGTCCTAAGAATGTATGAGTCAAGAGTCTATCGCCCCCAGAGGGGGGCCTTGAGGGGCCAGGATTTTAAACCTTCGGAAGCAGAGGCCATGCAGAAGCTTCTTGTTCCAAATCAGCACAGGCCCATAGTCAGGTCCCCCGGCCGCCCTAGCCCCACATGGGTCCAGCTACAAAGAACTGGGGAGAAGGAGCCCATGACTTGAGTTGCGGTGTCTGCGTTCAGAGACAACCAAGTCTGTGCACCCACATGACGGGGAGAGCTGTTAGTATTACGGAGGTGCAAGGGCTAGCTGTGTGCCCGGCTCTGCTCCAGGGTTCACAGACATGAACGCGTTCATTCCTCACCTCCGACTATTGTAGTTTTGTTTTATAGTCGAGGAACCTGAAGGAGTATGCTAGTTACTTCCTTCAGGTCCTGCAGGTTCAATACGATTCTGGGCTGGACCTTCCGGACTCCCTTGGTCAGCTTTGGTTCAGTCGGCCAATGGGGGGCTCTACATGGAGACTAGAAGCTAGAAAGGGGAAGGAGACACTCTCTTCCTGCTTCGAGGTCCTTCCAGCATCACTCCAGCAACAGGGACAGCTATGCTCCAGGCTCTAATTGCTCCTGGTCCTCACAGGACCCCTCGCTCAGCATCTTTCCAGAGGTACTAACAAAAGCAAGGCCAGGCCCTCTTACAGATGCGGGGGGAAACCTGCCAACATTTGTATAATTCCCTTCAACAAAAGCTCCTTGCTTGAAATACCTCGTATGGTCTGGGATTTCCTTCCTGCACTCTGACTGATATAGGAAGATATAATGATCTTCATTTTGCATGGGAGGAAACTAAGGCATAGAAGTTGAATAACTTGCCCAAGGTCATGTGGCTAGGACAGGGTGACATTGGGTACCGAGTTGTCTTGCTTTCGTCTGTGATTTTAAGTGGTGCTCTGAATTGTCCTGACATTCCCGAGTGTCCAGCCAGCCAGAGAATGAGGGAGGTAAAAGGCAGCCAGGGATATATGGCCTTTTGTTCAACAAATTAATACTGAGGGCTGATTCTTTGTTCTGAGGACAGGAAGTCAAAGTGAATGACTGTCTTTACCCTGGAGGAACCTAGGGAGTGAAACAGATGCAGAAATTAATAATCTCCAGAATAAAAAAGGCTGGACCGCGGTAGAAGCAGGATCTTGTGGACACCCAGAGGAGTCCCCAAAGAGGTCCACGTCCTCACCCCCCAAACTCTGCATGGCAAAGGGCACTGTGGAAATACGATCAGAGATCTTGAGTGGCAAGAGGATCCTGGAATATCCAGGTGGGCCCAATATAATCACAAAGATCCTTGCAAGTGCAAGAGGAACGCAGAAGGACCGCAGCCGCGGCGGGTGGAGAGTTGAGAGATGCGGCACTACCATCCTTGAACATGGACAAAGGGGCCATGAGCGAGAAATTCAAGTGGCCGCTAGAAACTGCAAAAGGCAAGGGAACAGATTGTCCTCTAGGGTCAGAAGAAATGCAGCTCCGCCAGCCCATTTTAGACTATGACTTCCATGTCTGGAAGAAAATAAATCTGTGCTGTTTTAAGCCACTGTTTGGGGTAGTTACAGCAGCCCTTGGAAACTAGCACAAGGAGGTGAGATGGAGGAGATGAGGGAGGGTTTCCTGGGGAAATCAAATCACGAAGTGGTGAAAGGCGAGGAGAGTTCAACCAGGCACCTGGCGAGGTGGAAGCCTTCGGAGATGTGAACACAGCGGCTCATTCAGGAATGGTGCGCGCTGCGCAAACACAGGCGAGAGTGGGAAAAACAGAAAAAAGGCCATCGGAGAGGCTCCCGGGGAACGAGATCGGCAGTCTTCCTGAGGGGCATCCTGAGGCTCTGTGACAGTGTGACGTGGGCACACGTGCTTTCTGGCTACCTTCTCTGAGTGCAGGTTGGAGAATGGGTTGGAAGGAGAGAGACTAGAGTCAGGGGGAGTCATGCCCATTACTGAGGGGGGGGATGACAGAGGTCTGGACCATGGTAATGACCATGGGGCTGGAGAGGGACTAGGCACAGGACTAGGAGGCTGGTCAGGACTTGGTCCTTGATGGAATGTAAGCAGTAGGGAGATGGGACCAGTATAAGGAGAAAGCCGGGATTCAGCAGGCTGGGGGAGTCCTCGCATGTGCATGCCTGTGGACCCCCACAGTGCTGGCCCGGTCCCCCAGATAACTGGGTGTCCACTTCCACTTCCCTGCCCCACATCCCAGGACACTGTACTGGCTTCTCCATGCCATGCCCGATAACTCTACGCTCCAGCTCTTGCATTTTCATATTCACTTTCACTTACGAAGGGCAGTGAGGGATTTTGAAAGTGCACGACCACTGGGCCAGACAGACAGAGCTGGGCTTGTAACCTCTATCACTGAATTGTATGGCTTCAGGCAAATTACATAATCGCCAAGCCTCGGTTTCCCATGCATAAAGCCAAGCTGATGGATCGTACCTCCCTGGGCCCTGGTGAAGCCCAAATGTGAATGCCTGGAACTCGACAGGCCCTGTGAAAATGTGGGTTATTCCCTTCTCCTCACCCCACTGCCCTCTCCATGAATGGGCCGCTTGGCCCAGCTTCTCAAGCCTCCTGTGATCTCTGCTCTCAGCCTCTTGGGCTCCTGTAGTAACTGTGATGAAATCAATTTCCACGTAATGCCTGAGGAAGCCGCCAGTCTCCCACCGGGATGGTTAACTCACACTCAACAAGCACGGGTGGGGGAATGTGGCTGCCATCTTAAGAGAACATGTCTGAGGGAAGTGAGTAGAGGAAAAGCGTGGGGTGGGGGGCGGAGAAAAAGATGCAATTCAGGGTGACCTGAGTCCTGGCAGCTTCATCAGTTGCTACGCTACCAGCCACAGTGAGAGAGAGAATGAAGGGGGCTGGGGCTTTAGAGATATTGTTATTTTGCAGATCTCTCTCCTGGCATCTCTCTATTACAGGGTGGGGGGGCGGGTGGGGGACTGCATAATTAGTCTCTAAGCTGCCGAAATGGCTGGTAGTGACTGGAAGTATTGACTGCTCTGAAGTGTCAGGAAAGGGTATCCAGTGGCTTCAGGGGCTTACCCACAAAAGCCTGATCAGTTTGCAGGAAGAGTGTAAGAAATGACTGCCCCTTTATGTAAGGACGCTGGGAAATGAGCCTCTTCCCCATGCCCCCAGGCCCCCTAGGGTGGCCTCCGGGCTTTGTGGCATTTAGCATGAAGGGTTAAGAAGCCAACAGCCGCTCTTTGGGAAAGGACTCTGAAACCACAGAAAGCTGCAAGGTCTCACAGGCCATAGACCACTTGTCCCCATCCCCAAGGCCGCAACTCTGACTGTGGCAGGTGGGCACTGGGCTCTGAGAATAGTATCAATGGCTTCAGGGTGGTACCCATTAAAGGCCCCCGAAACTGGGTGCTTCTGTGGAAGGTGGAGAATATAAGGGGACAGGAGGAAGCAAATTTGCTAAGTGGTTATCACATTTCAGGCATTATCCTAGCTACTTTGAAAGTCTTACTCATGTACCTCAGGCAGAGGGAGCCCAAAGAAATATACAGTGACTTGCAAAAGAGCCCACAATATGACAGAGTTTTAGATAAAACATCTTCCTTTGGTAAGAATGCTACTAGAAAATATAAGGTAAACTAAGCCAGGATTCAGCAGGCTGGGGGAGTCCTCGCATGTGCATGCCTATGGACCCCCACAGTGCTGACCTGGTCCCCCAGATAACTGGGTGTCCACTTCCACTTCCCTGCCCCACATCCCCAGACACTGTACTGGCTTCTCCATTCCATGCCTGATAACTCTACACTGCAGCTCTTGCATTTTCATATTCACTTTCACTTACGAAGGGCAGTGAGGGGTTTTGAAAGTGCACGACCACTGGGCCAGTGGGTCATGCACCCTGTGGCGTGGGTTTTTATGTGCATAAAATGTTTCAAGGGAATACAACATTTACACAAATCACTTCATAGAATACAAGAGACGAGACACTTCCAAACTCATTTTACAAGCCCAAGATATCTTTGTAAGGTCTTGGCATGACTGCTATCACAGGAAAAGAAACTTCTGGGCCCATTTCTCTCATAAACATAGAGATAAGTATCCTACACATTATATTAGCAAACCAAATCCAGTGATATATAAAATGAATAATTGATCACGGCCAGCTTGGTTTTCTTCCAGGACTACAAGATCAGTTTACTTTTAGAAAATTAATCACTATAACTCATCATATTGACAGACTAAAAGATAAAAATCATGTAATAGTCTGGAGAGATTTCAAGGAAGCATTTGATGAAAGTCAGTATCTATTCATGGTAAAACCATTAGCAAGCTAGAAACACAAGGCAAGTTCTTTAGTCTGGTAACAGGTGTCTAAAACATAAGTCTAACATCATAATTACTTGCAAAATATTGAATGCTTTCCCTTGATTTCCCCAATTCTACTGGGTGTTGTAGCCAGCGCAGCGTGGCGAGAAAAAGAAAGAAAAGATATAAGGACTGGTAAGGAAGATTTCATTATTCACAGACTGCCTGATTGTGTATGGAGAAAAATCCCACAGATTCTCAAATTATGGTGAAAATCAAAAAATGAATATATTAAAGCCAATGTACTTTATTATATGTAAGATTTCAACTAATGGAAAGTTTTAAATCATCCATTTGTACCATACGCATAAACCTTCTAATCTCGCTTCTACTTCTGTCCTCTTCAGATCCATTCTCTACCCTATACCCCAACCAATCTTCCTCAAATAACTACGTTCCATCCTACGGCCTCAGACACCAGGAATGATGTGGTCCCCATCCACCCGTTCAGCCTCATCTCCTGCCATTGCCCCTCGCCGCTCAGGGTCCAGACATGGAAGCTTCTTTTTAAAGATCCCTAATGCGTTACTTTCCACCTTAGGGTCTTTGCACACACTGTTTCCTCTTTCTCCCTCTTCTCCTAGTTCACTCTTCATATCTCAGCTCAAACTCCACTTCCTCAAGGAAGCCCGCCCTGACTTCCCCCACGTCCCCATTCTTCTTTACAG
>PVJD01012002.1:0-42468 GCA_004026545.1 Mormoops blainvillei | reverse complement strand
CTGCCTACCCAAGAGTTAGAAAAATACTGTATAAAAGTCTTTGAAGTGTTGAAGGAAATGTCATTAAAGTGGCATCAGAGTCAAATGGGGCAATATTAAATGATTTAATGCTAGTCATGGAAATGTGAAGTTCAATCCAGCAGTGAAGGAGGTTAGCAACAATCTTGGTGGGGGGTTCACTAACTTCCTAGAATATACAAGATAATTAGGAAGTAGCGTATTAGGCCTAAGAAAGACCGGTTCCCCTATAGGAAATCAAGTTTCTGTACCATAGTGATCATAAAAAAGGGTTCACTTTGTGGGAGAGTGCCAAGAGAGGATTAAAGTCTCACATCCCTACCTAATTCTCTGATTGGCATGCAACCTCAATTTGTTGAGAAAGTAACTCTAATTTTTTGTCTAAGGTAATTGGCTTCCTTCCTGATGAATGTCCTTTAGCACTGAGAAGGTTTTGAATTCAAGAAGCAAGTGATAAAAATAAGAAACATACATACTATTCATATTCACGGGTTTAGTAAAACCATTACATATGTGTGTTTTTTTATAGAATACATTTTATTATAACAGCACTGAATGATAGATTCCTTTTCTTTTTTTTTTTAGTATATTTTATTGATTACACTATTACAGTTCTCCCATTTTTTTCTCCTCCTTTTTCCCCTCCACCCTGCATCCTCCTTCCCATCAGCATCCCCCAGCCCACTCAGTTCATGTGTGCGGGTCATACATATAAGTTCTTTGGTTTCTCCACTCCCTATACTATTCTTAACCTTCCCCTGTCTATTTTGTACCTACCGTTTATGCTTCTTATTCCCTGTCCCTTTTCTCCCTTTCTTCCCCAACCCCTCCTGGCTACTAACCCTCCCTGTGATCTCCATTTCTGTGATTCTGTTCCTGTTCTAGTTGTTTGCTTAGTTTGTTTTTGTTTTTAGGTTCAGTTGTGGATAGTTGTGAGTTTGTTGTCATTTTACCGTTCATAGTTTTGACCTTCTTCTTTTCCTTAGATAAGTCCCTTTAACATTTCATATAATAAGGGCTTGGGGATGATGAACTCCTTTAACTTTACTTTATCTGGGAAACACTTTATCTGCCGTTCCATTCTAAATGATAGCTTGGTGGGATAGAGTAATCCTGGATGTAGGTTCTTGTCTTTCATGACTTTGAATATTTCTTTCCAGCCCCTTCTTGCCTGTAAGGTTTCTTTTGAGAAATAAGCTGATAGTCTTACGGGAATTCCTTTGTACGTAACTGCCTCCTTTTCTCTTGCTGCTTTTAAGATTCTGTCATTTTTAATCTTGGGTAATGTAATTATGATGTGTGTTGGTGTGTGCCACCTTGGGTCTGACTTCTTTGGGACTCTCTGAGCTTCCTGGATGTCTATTTCATTTGCCAGATCAGGGAAGTTCTCCTTCATTATTTTTTCAAATAAGTTTTCAATGTCTTTGTCTTTCTCTTCTCCTTCTGGAACCCCTATGATTCAGATGTTGGAATGTTTAATGTTGCCCCAGAGGTTCCTCAGCCTCTCCTCATTTTTTTGAATTTTTGTTTCTTCATTCTGATGAATGTTTATTCTGATGTTTGTTCTGATTGAATGTTTATTTCTTCTTTATGCTCCAAATCATTGATTTGAGTCCTGGTTTCCTCCCCTTCACTGTTGATTCCTTGTGTACTTTTCTTTATTTCACTTTGCATAGCCTTCACTTTTTCCTCTATTTTGCAACCACATTCAACCATTTCTGTGAGCATCCAGGTTACCAGGGTTTGGAATTCTGCATTTGATAGGTTGCCTATCTCTTCATCGCTTAGTTCTGTTTTTGGATCTTCAATCTGTTCTTTTGTTTGGGCCATATTTTTTTGTCCCTGGTGCACATGTTACATAGTAAGGGGCGGAACCTTAGGTATTTGCCAGGGCAACCCATGTGCTGCTTTGTGGTGCTGCGTGTGGGGGAGGGGTCTGAGAGGGAACAATACCACTTAGTCTGCTCTCAGCTGCTTTCAGCCTCTTTCCCCGCTACCCATAAGCAAGTTGCACCCTTTTGGTGCTGGTTCCAGGGTAGGTGTGTTTATGTATGTTCTAGGACCATGAGGGCTCCTCCAATGACCTGTCCTGTGAGGATGGGAGTTCCTCCACTGGCACAATCCCCACAGGTTTTTACAGCTAGAGGTTTTGAGGCTTTCTTTTCCTACGCCGGAACACTGGGTTGTGCAATCTGTCCAGCTCCCCTGTTGTTCCTCCTGGTTTATCTGCATGTAAATATGGGAGCACCAGCTGCCGTCTCAGCCACCCAGTCCTCCAGCCGCCATGTCCCCTCTGCCCCGTCTTCCTGTTTCCATCTCTGCCACTCCTACCAGTCTGGGTGAATGTTTCTTCTCTAACTCCTTGGTTGTTGGACTTCCATACAGTTTGATTTTCTGGCAGTTCTGGTTGTTTTTTGTTTTTAAATTTGTCATTGTCCCTCTTGTGGTTGTGTGAAGAGGCAAAGTGTATCTACCTACGCCCCCATCTTGGCCAGAAGTTCCACATATATGTATTGAAAATATATATAATATTGAGGTAATTTGGCATATTACACCAAAAAATTAACTTTAGAATTACAGATTAAAATCTACATAAGAAAATGACTTCACATTTTAAGTAGAAGTATATGAAAATATTAAGTTGATAAATAGTAATGTTTTAAATAATATATGCCTATATTTATAAGTTTGATTTATTTAACTGACAGACATTATTTATAGCTTGGTTAGAATTTGCTTGTTAAAGACATAAAACATTTAAAAAGAAATTAAATATATTTGATGAGTAATTGACATTTAAAGTTTTTAAAGGTATTTATTAATAAAGTTTTTAAATGGGACTAAATACTAATCAAAGACTCCCTTGAAGTAATTGTTAAAATTTACTAGATTTATAAGTAAAATAATAAGTTATAAGTTAAATTTTAAAAGTTAAAAAGATTTGGGATTGTTAATTTAAAATTTAATTTAGAAATAATAAGTGACTGCAAATAATGTTTGTGCACAAAACTCTCCACCAAGAATGTCAAATGTTTAATATTAGTATTGTTAGTGCTATAAAAGTATTAGATGCTTATGGGCAGCTAGAATTTTGCTCTTTGAAATTCATCTCAATCTTTCTTGAAAACTGTGGTTCTCCAACTAGTCTAGTCTTACTAGTAAATGGCACTATAACTATGGGGCCCTTATCTAACTCCATCCTCTCCTTCCCTTCCCCTTAAATACTGCATTTGATATGTCACTTTTTCTCTAAATCTTTTGTTAATTAAGCCACTTCTCTCCATGGCCACTGTTACAGCCCCTGTCTAGGCCACTATTGCCTCCTGCTCCGACTACTCTTTTACAGTTTACAGCCTCCTAACTGCTTTACTTCCTTGCCCTCATCTAAACCATTCTCCACAGACAAGCAGAAATATATTAAAATATAACTTAACTTTTTAAAACATTCTACCTAAAACACTTCAGAGGCTTCCCATGCACTTAGGATAACGTTGTGCATGTTAAGATAGGCTAAAATGTTCCCAACTATGTGACCTCTGCCTCTTATGACTCATATCATATCAACACCCTCCCACCCTTCATTATACATATGCCACATTGGATTTCTCTAAGTTCCTGGAACACATAACAAGACCTTTCCCACCTCTGAATTTTCACTCATACTCTTCCTCCTAGAAAACTCCCCCATTATTTGCTGTTTCTCATTTTTTAGGTATTGATGTAAATGTCACTTAAAAGATATTCCAGGCTCCATATTCTCAATCTAAATTAGATTTCCTGATGGTATATTCTCACATATCCTATATTTTCTATCAGAGCAATTGTCATAGGTCACATTCTTGGGAAATGGAAAATAGGATGGAAGTTTGTGTGAAGGAAATTTATTAGGGAATGTTCTTGGGAACAGCAGGTATTTATAAGGAGGCCAGGGAAGCGGGATTGGGTAGAAGTTGAACTGTGATGCAGATATAGTAGAGGCTTCAGTCAGTTCCACAAGGAGCAGTGGATGGCTCTGGAGAGGTCTCAACTCTAGGCAAGGGGGTCAGGCCTTCTAGCCGCTCATCAGCCACGCATTGGTCAAACTCCTGTACATGAGAGCTCCCTTCAGCAGAGAGCAATTCCCAGAGAGGGACTCAGTGTAAACCATCAGTAGCTGACACACCTGGCAGGTGGGAGATGAATGCTTTTGCTCTGAAGGCATGATCTTGGTAGGTGGTAGGTACAGCACAGCCTCCACTAGAGTAATTATTGTAGCTTATGACTAAATATTTATTTTTATTTGATTAGTATAAAATATCTTTCACTAAATTGTGAGCTCCTTGAAAGTAGGGGGTGTGTTTGTTTTACTCACCACAATTTCAATTTCCCAAGGAATGGCTTCTACATGGAGGTGCTAAATTCTCATGGAGGGAAAGGAGTAAGTTTAAATAACACCCAGATAAAATTGTAGAGCCATTCACAGATTTCAAACAGACTTTATAGCTACCTTAGCCATCCAGTAGGTGTGTGCCCTTGATCAAGAGATTTTATTTAAAAAGTCATTTCCAGCTATATTGCACACGGTAGAAGTGGGGTAGGCCTCACCTGAGGTTGGGAGATCAGCTAAAAGATGGACTCAGTCATCAAAATGAGAAGGTACAAGGGGGATGGGCCAGGGCAGAGAGATGAGCAGAGAAAATGAAGATTGAACTTCAGGGTACAGCAAGAGGAAAGCCCAGATGAGAACAGTCAGAGAGTTGTAAGATGATAAGCAAGGTTAAAGGAGAATGGCTGACTGAGTGACCAGCAGAGACAAATTCCTAAAGGAGATTAGGAAATGAAGGCCACAGGAAAGCAAACAGATGTTAAAATAAAGAGGTCATAAATGCCCTAGGAATCTGTTGTCTTGGCAAAATCTGAGGGCAGATTTTCTAGAAACTCACGTGAGAAAAACATTTTATTTTATTAAAAAATTTTTTTATTGTTATTATATTATAATTCTTCCAATTTCCACCCCCCTTCGCCCTCCACTACCCACTATTGGTAATAGGCAAGTGCTGGAAACATTGCATTTTAATTGCAACATTTTTTTTCTATGAAGGCAAATACTACTAAATATTCAACTAAGTTTTTTTCTGATTTCAGGTGCTTGAATGTACTTGATATATCCCTCTTCTGTATTTTATTTCACATTCTTCCTTGAATTACATCTATGAGCAGTATAAAACTGCTGGCAGGAGACTGACATTTATGCCACCGAATCCCCTACAATGTCTACCACAAGGCCTTGCTTAGAGTAACATATGTTCACAGAAATATATGTTCAACTGAATAAAAGTTGTCTTTGGAAATATTTTGAGGATATACCTGATAATTCTAGAAATCATAGTAACTGGAATTGAAATAAAAAAGAGAAGAACAGCCAGTTTAATTTCAAAGAGCAAAATTCAAGGTGCCCACGAAGCATCCAGTGCTTCGCCCATAGGTCAAATAGACAGCTGAAAGCAGACGTCTAAAGTTAAGAAAAGGAAGGAGTCTGAGCCTAGAACACACATTTGAAACAATTTGCCCGATGGAGGATATTTGAAACTTGCAAATGGGTAAATTTGACCAGGGTCACAGTGGACTAAAGAGAGAAAATGACTGAGGCCTGTGTGTCAGAGGCTCTAACATTTACTGCAGAATCAGCAAAAATAAAAGCTGGGAAAGAGAAACCACAAAAATAGGAGAGAAAAATAGGAATAAGTGGTGTTACAGAGACTAAATTTTAAAATACAAAAGGAATAGAGGAAAAGAGGGAAGGATAGAAGGAAAGATGGAAGAAGAAAGAGATGAAGGGAGGGAGAGAAAAAGAGAGAGAGAAGGGGGGATACTCTACAGTCGGTATTTAGCATGTAGATGATAGCATGGCTGTGCAGATTGTTAAAATATCGAAATACTTTCAAGCCACTTAGCCATTGCTACCCTGGACCCCCCGAGTGACCCCTTTGGCACCCCTCCAGGCCCCTTTCCTAACAAACGAGTATTCCACGCATGAGTGCCCAGCACACAGGGTGCCTGCTGGCCTCTGCTTTGGCTCCAGTGCTGGCGTCTGGTCTCAATAGTCAATGCCTATGTCTCAAAAGTGTTTAAACACTGAATAGCATCCCCGTGTTTACCCCCCCAGAATCGTCAAGTAGCGCAGGTGTAGAGAAGAGAGACACATTCTAGGACCTTGAGTCACCTTACCTTTGATGTGGCAGACCCTTCTGGGATGAGGGGTGTGCCTGACTAGGAAACAACTTCCCATTCTAGCCATACTGTGGCTGCTTTTGCTCTCAAACTGAGGAGTAGACATTGGGGATTTGAGGCTCATGTTCACGGAGTGTCGGTTTCCCCCTTTCCGCTGTTGCCACAAAATGCCGTGGTGTCTACCTTCTTAACCTTGCGTCCACTTCCAGAAGTGCTCATACCCTGAAATCACAGAATGACAATCGTTCTGACAAGGGCTTCTAAACATTTTCTTACATTGCATGCATTTCTCCATCTTCTTTGTTTGCACTGAATTATTCCTGGTGTCAAAGCAATGTGAGGCTAATTTACTTTCAGACCAAATTTTTGTAAACATTTAAATTGATCTACCCATGGGTGGAACAGAAAAACTTTCCTCTGGAAAAATCAAAACATTTGTGAGAAACTTAAAGTATATTCTATACTTAATTGAACTTAAGGTCACTTTGTTGGCTTTCCAGCATAAAAATATATAACACTGTTATTATCAATTTTGACATAGTAAATTAAAATGATAGCTTTAAAATACAATACCCATGAATGTGCTTTACACTAAATTAACTTTAATTAAGGGCCTTTCCTATTGTACTTTAATAAAATCAACATCTTAAATTTGTGTCATCTTCTCAGAAGATGGTAAAATCTGAAGAAGAAAAAAATCAAATAGCAAAAACATCTGTGATATTACAGATGATAAACTGGAGAACCTCTGGCATGTTGTTATTTGCAATATTCATTAATATTTAATGAAAGTCCCTCAATCAGTCAGTAATCATTTATTAGACACCTACAGTGTCTTAGTCCTGAGGGATAAAAGATAATGGTATGACTTGGGGAATTCACAATCATTTGGGAAAGGAAACTTCTGGATTAGGAATATAGGAGTTATTTAAACTTTCTTGAAGATGATGTATTGGTCTGAAATTTAAGAAGGATGTTTTTCTAGTGTTTATTGTATATTTCCTATCTTACATAGACATCTTATTTATCATAGCAGTATTAGGAAATAATACATTTTATTTCTAACCATGGCAGGGAGTTTTTCTGATCAGAGTAATTTGCAGTGTCAAAATATTTCCATATTCTAGAAATTGATTTCAAGAATTTGTTGGGGCAAATATTTTTAGTTAATTGACTGTCTTTTTAGACTAGAGAAATCTACATATTCAAGTTTTTCATGGTGTATATTCAGAATGTATGGTATAGTAATTAGCAGCTCTGTTGCCATAAAACATTTTATTTACATAAATTCTAAAATTATTCTAGGCTGAATAAAATATATTTCAATACTTTAAATTCATAAAATATAATCTAATAATAAAAATATTTTTTCTTATTGTCACTTATGAGTAATTAAAACATAGTTCTAATCAGAACTCTTTTTGAAAATCAGACCTTAGACTTACTCATTCTTCTTTCTGAGGCCTTTTGTACAATCAGGTCAGTAAATTCATATTTTATCTGTATTGGGAAAAAATGGTACAGTGGGCAGTTTGGAGAGTGAAAAGGGTGCTGAACTGGAATTAAAAAGTGGGATTTATGGTCCCAGCTTTGCTATTAGTGAGCAAAGGGACCATGGATGAATTGCCATATTTCCTAGATTTTGCTTTGCTTGTATGAAACCTGCAGGACATTACATGTCTGCTGGACTGTTTAGCTATTCTACTATGTGCTTTCTGTCCCACATCAATTCTCTTAGGTTTATTTGAGGGATAGTGTTATACTTTAAATTCTGGTATAAAAGGTTAACAAACAAACAATACAGAAAATTATTCTTTCTTTTATGAAAATTGCAATGTGGTCTGAAATTCATCTTGTTCTTATATTTCTAAAGGTGTATAGTGCTTGCCCTTGGATTATAGAAAACTTAATAATCTGATGTTATGGCTTTATTGTTTCTCTTAAAAGTTTCAAAATAATGTTAAAGGAATAAAGGCATTATATAAATATTTTATCCTCATATATTATTTAAAATTCTACAAAAGCCAATGTACTTTTAAATACATTATGAACTATTGAAACTCTTATTTAAACTTAAATTTTCACAAGTAAAGTAAGTGAATAACTTAGGACAAAGTTGTATTTTGATTTGTTCTAGAAAGTGATCTAATGATAATAAAATTAAACTACCTCACACCTGAGGAAAAGCAAAACTATGTTTTGCTCTGTGAAAGATACTGTTAAAAGAATGAAAATTAAGCCACAGGCTGGGATAAAATGTTTGCAAAGCACAAATGTGATAAAGGACTGGTATCGAAAATGTACAAAGAACACTTAAAACTCAATGGTAAGAAAACAAATAGCCCAATTAAAAACTGGGCAAAAGATCTGAATAAACACTTCATCACAGAAGATCTACAAATGGCAAACATGCATATGAAAATATATTCAACATCATTTGTCTTTAGGGAATAAAAAATTTTAAAAAACAATGAGACATTATATACCTATCAAAATAGTTAAAATCCAAATCACTGACAACACCAATTGCTGAAAAGGATGTAGAGCATCAGAAACTCTCTCATTCATTGTTAGGGGGAATGCAAAATGATACAGCTGCTTTGGGAGACATATTGACAGTGTTTTTACTAAGTAGCTGAACATAGTTTTGCCACATGATCCAGTGATTGTGCTCCTCGATGTCTACTCAAAGAAGCTGAAAAGTTATGTCCACACAGAAACATACACATGAATGTTTATTCAGAATAGCTAAAATTGAAAGCAACCAAGGTGTCCTTCAATAGTGAGCAGATAAATAAACAGAGGTACATCCATACAATGGAATTCTATTAAGTGCTAGAAAGAAATCAGTTGTCAAGCCATAAAAAGACATGGAGAAACCTTAAATACATATGGCTAAATGAAAGAAGCCAATTTGAAAAGGCTACATACTGTATAATTTCAACTATGTGACATTCTGGAAAAAGCAAAACAATGGAGAGAATAAAAGATCAGTGGCTTCCAGGAGTTCCGAAGGGAAATGGGGGAGTAATGAATAAGTGGAGCACGGAAGATTTTTAGGACCATGAAGCTAACCTACACTATATTGATCTATACTGTAATAATAGATACAGGATATTATGCATTTGTTGAAATCATAGAAAAAAGCAGAGTGAACTCTAATGTAAACTATGGACTTTATTTGACAATAATGTAAATATTGGTTCAGTGATTGTACCAAGTGTACCACACTAATGCAAATGTTAATAACAGGTGAAGTCCTGGATGGTGTGGCTCAGTTGGTTGGGTCTCATCCAACAAAACAAAAGGTCAATGGTTTGATTCCCGGTCAGGGCACATGCCTCGGCTGTGGGTTTGGTCCCCAGGTGGCGTGCATGCAAGAGGCAACCGATCAATGTATCTCTCTCACATTGATGTTTCTCTCCCTCTTTCTCCCTACCTTCCCCTCTTTCTAAATAAATAAATAAAACCTTTAAGAAAAATAATAGGAGAAACTGGGCAGGGAGATTATATATATATAAACTCCCTGTACTATCTGATCAATTTTTCTGCAAGCTTAAAACCTACTCTAAAAAAATTAGCCTATTGATTTTTAAAAACGTACCTTCACAGCCTGAAGAAAAGCAAAACTCTTTTGGTTACTATAAATAATGACTACATCTTTCTCTTTCACCTGTTGTCTGTACTGATTTCAACACTTTAATTAACTGATAATTATTGTCCAGTGATTTCTATGGATATCTTTACAAAGTCCATGGGTTGCTTTGGAATGATGTTTATTAAGATTTCTCTTTATAACAAGTACTAACTCTAGACTAAGCTTTTTATTTTTGTATTTATTTTTTATTGTTCTATTACAGTTGTCTCAATTTTTCCCCAGTTGCTCTCCCATACCCTGGTCCACAGCCAATCCCCTCCCTCTTGTCCATGTCCATGGGTCCTTCACACAAGTTCTTAACTAGACCCTTCCCCTTCTTTTCCCTGTTATCCCCCTCACCCCTCCCCTCTGGTCACTGTCAGTCTGTTCCTTGTTTCCAGGTCTCTGGTTCTACTTTGCTTGCTTGTTTGTTTTGTTCATTAGGCTCCACTTATAGGTGAGATCATATGGTATTTGTCTTTCGCCACCTGGCTTATTTCACTTAGCATAATGCCCTCCAGTTCCATACATTCTGTTGTGAAGGGTAGGAGAGACATAAGCTTAGAAGAAAATAATGAATTACTTATTTACATACAAAAGGGTAGATTTCTCCCCCCAAAAAACAAGAGAAATATGAAAAGGACATATTATTAAAATAAAGAATTAATAGAAGTGGATACCAAGAAATAAATTTTTTATTGATTGATAAATATCATCTTTGTTGGCAAATCAGAAATCTTATTTACTTTGTAATGAAGTGACTAAAAACTTTTCCAAGCCAATATTAGAGAAATCCATCAATGCAAAACTTGTCAATGTATATCATGAATGGATTCTGTAGACTAAATTAGTTACAGTTATTTCTACAAGTGTGCCATGGATTATTTATGATGGCCCAAATACAGTTTTGTGATAAATAATGGGTATATTTTTTTTAAAAAAACACGAAAGGAAAACAAAAAACGCGCACTTGTTTTCAGTATTTTAGCTTAGGCAGTATTTGCTATATAATACGGAGCAACAGTTCTCAGCCTATTTTCCGCACCATGATAAGCATAACAGATGATGTTCACATGAAGGATAGTCTCATGACATGTTTACATTTTAAAGAATGCATCCCAAAAATGTGGGGAAGCAAATACTTTAAAAAAAAAATCACCACAACTATGGTGTGTCAGTTTAACTGTTGCTCAGAAGTGCTGTAGAAACATGTTCTAGCTCCAACTGTTCCAATCAGTTAAGTACCTGGCATTGCACTTAATGCAAGAGATACTATTAGAGAATTACCCTTCTTTGTGTTAAGAATTCCTTTCAAAAGCTTAGCAATTTGGAAACATGAATATTTTGGTGATGCTTAGTAAATATCTAGAGTCTCAGTTCACTACCTGTGTGTTGCAAAATGTAGGCTGAAACCTCCTGACTTCGAAGATATGCCCAAAAGATTTGCTGAGTGAAAGCAGCTCATTTCCACTTACAATTCTCTTTTAATTGTGATGCTGGCGCTCTGCGTTCACTCTGAAGAGGAAAAGAAAAACCTGTGTAGAGGGAACTCAATGGGAAGAGCTAATTACCATCCACCATTCAGAGAATTGTGTAAATACGTCTGGGAGCAATATTTTCTTTCCAATAGCCTCTTGAATTTACCTATTTACTATATTTCTTAGCTAATTATTGAATTTCATTTAGACTATAAAATCCTCAAAACAGGTGGTTTATAAAGCATTATTAATCCTTTCAGTCCTAACTCTGGCCACTGTTACTTAAACATACCACACAAATCTGCATTAAATACTAATATTTTAGGTTCAAAATAGCATATATATAAAATTTCTGCCTACAAAAGGAGAATGCTATATCTGCTCAATGAACAGCTGAAAGTTACTATGAAACCCTAGGGATGTAAAAATCATTATTTAGGTGATTAAGTCTGAGCCATTTCACATTTATTTTCAGGTCCCCTAGCCTAGAACGCATGCCAATGAGATCTTCCCATGGCTTCCACCCCGCACTTCAGTCATTGCTCGGTCGGTCTAAAGGAGACTTTCCCCACAAGGCTTCCTTACTCTTCTGTAAAGTGGTTCCTACCACTGTCCCAGCCTCATTCGCCCTCTATCCTGACCCTCTGAAAGCTGTCTTCATTGTGTGTCACTCCCTGACAGTTTTCCACATTTTCTTTATTCTCTGCTGCTCTCAGTAGGATGATCCAGCAAGCAGTGATCTAGTCTAATTTCCCACCTCTGCATTACCAGCACTTACCAATAGCATATGCTCGATCAGTACTTATTATATGCAGTTAAAGGTTTTCCACAGAATAAATGTCTCTATCCCACAGACTTAGCATATTTTATTTGTATGGTCTCAAAAGTAGGTGGTTTACT
The DNA here is from genome assembly GCA_004026545.1 of Mormoops blainvillei. Taxonomy (NCBI): domain Eukaryota; kingdom Metazoa; phylum Chordata; class Mammalia; order Chiroptera; family Mormoopidae; genus Mormoops; species Mormoops blainvillei. Next base: position 30,225 of record PVJD01012002.1, on the reverse strand, counting down.
TTAAAAGACAATACTTCAGTTCCTCAGAGCAGACTTACTTGGCTTTCACACAGTCTTGAAAAGAAGATGAACTCAAGGTCCATTAACTAAATCATACCTAAAATTTTTGAAGATCATTTTTAAATGGTGAATTTAAAATTATACCTGAGGACAGTTTTGAAAGAAGGTGACTTGGTCAACAGGAACTCAAGGCTGTTGATACCCTCCAAGCCTCATAATGGGTGTCTACTGAGTTGTCCTTAATTTCCTTAAATGTTCGCACTTGAGCTGGGAGTTTTTAACTGGCAGAGATAGCCTAACATCTAATGCTTCCAAAAGAATATAGCTATCTCCCTCTAGTTTCTCCCACTCCTGCTCCAAGGAGCTATGGGGCTCCCTGGTTGTTAAACTACACTGCATAGCTTAGCAACATAGTAACATTCCTTAGAGAAATCTGAGTTCCAGAACTTCTGCATTTGCCATTCTTCTCAAAACTCCATTTACCTACAGCCTGACGAAACCATAAGGCAGCAGTGACTTTAGTTTTAGATGTGTAACAGGGTTGAATCAAATGCAAGAGAAAGAGAAAGAAGCGGGGGAAGCAATTTAAATAATACTGATAACTGTACCCACGATTCTGCTTATAGAACACCATACCATGCAGATATAACCAAACTTAGCTCATCCAAAACCTATGGCAAGAAAGTATGAATGATTTTAAAGATATCCCAGTCATCCTGCTCTAGTCATCAGGATGTCCATGCTAATGACTTGTTCAATAGGCTTAAAAAAAATTGAAATGTTAATTAAGAGTCATAAACAGTTAAAATTATAACACTGCCTGTGAAAAGCAAAGATGGAATTATACCCAATGATGCCATATATGCATATACACACATGTATAGTACACATACGTATGTTGCTGTCAGCTATCAGGATTATATAGCTTTCTTTTCAGACAGCACGTGATTTTTAATTTCTGAGTTATAGTCTCTGAAAGCAATGTAGTAAGGGACTTATTTCTCCCCGACATTAAAGAGTTCAGAAATCCAGGGCTGATATGGAAGCTTTGTGGCATCGTTATGGACCTGGGCTTGTACTACCCTTTAGTCCCATCCTCCTTAATATGTGCTTCCCTTCTTGAAATTATCTCTCGCCTGAGATGGTTCTTGAAGTTTTGGTCATCCAATGGCTGCTGTATTTCCAGACATCAAATCCATAGTCCAGGCAGAAAACAAGAGGAAAGGGGGGTAAGGCAGACAAGGGCACATGCTAGCTATGTGCTTCCTCCGTGAAACCATGTCCACGAGTCCTAGACAATAATCTAGATGCACGGATCACTTCTAGTAGCAAGGGAGGGTAGAAAATGTAGCTTGTCGCGGGGGGTGGGGGGAGGTGACATTGTTACTAACCAAAGAGGGAGAAAACGTATGTTGGGTTATAAATAGCAATCTCTACCACAGATCCTGACGTTCGTACCTAACCCGTGGGTAAGAGGCATCTACCCTCCCTGTGGTTGTAACTTTCCTTAGAGAGGGCTGAAGCCATTATAGGGAGGCACCCCTAGCTATGTAACTATGGCTTTGTTACATTTACTGTATGAAGACCTATGGGGACCTTTCTCATCTCATTACTAGAAAATAACAAGACATCACTGGTTTGTTTGGGCAGAGTTTGCAGTAGTTCTGTCAGAACCAAGGAACAGAGGCTGTTCTCCGCGGCGGCGCTGCTCAGGGCAGCGAGCCTATCCTGTTGCCTTGGTAACAAACAGACTGCCAGCCCAAGACACTCTGTTGTTTTCAGCAAAGACAGAATATAGATTGAGAGATTTCTTAGAGTATGTGCATAAGTTTATGAATGATGATTAGTGATTTTTTTAAAACGCTGGTAATTATAAGCAGGGTGCTCCACAGGTTGTTCACCATTCACAGGCATTTTGAGTACTGTTTGAACTGAACTGTATCCTCCAAAATTCATATGCTGAAGCACGAACCCCCCAGTGTGACTGCATTTGGAGATAGGAGCTCTGAGGAGGTAATTCAGGTTACAAGGGGTCATAAGGATTAGTCCTAATCTGTTAGAACCGGTGTCCTTATAAGAAGAGAGACACCAGAGCGTGTCCTTTCTCCCTCTCCCTCTGTGTGTGTGTGTGTGTCTCTCTCTCTCTGCACAAACAGAAGAAAGGCCCTGTTAACCTAGATGTTATTCTGCTAAGTGAAAAGTCAGTCAGAGAAAGACAAAAATAACACATGATTTCACTTATTTGTGGAATCTAAAGAACAATATGAATGAACAAACAAAACAGAAATAAGCTCGTAGATACAGAAGACAGACTCAAGAGTTGCCAGAAGGGAGGGTGCTGGGGGACTGGATGAAAAAAGTAAAGGGACTGAGAAGTACAAATTAGAAGTTACAAAATAGTCATGGGAGTGTAAAGTACAGCATAGGAAATACAGCTGTTAATATCATAATAATTATGTATGGTGCCCATTGGGTACTGGAAATATCTGGGGGAGCACTTTGTAAAGTACAGGGTTGGCTAACCAATATTCTGTACCCCTGAAATTAATACAAAATAATAGTGAATGTAAGCTATAGGTTAAATTTTTTTAATTAAAAAATAAAAAGAAGAAGAAAGGCCCTGTGAGGATGCAGCAAGAAGGCATTCACTACTGGCCAAGAACCAACCCTACCAGCAGCCTGATCTTGGACGTCCAGGTTCCAGAATTGTGGAAAAAGAATTTCTGTTTTTTAAGCTACCCATCCCATCTGTAGCATTCTGTTATGGCAGCCTGAGCAGATTAATACAAGTGTAAATATTCGGGACACTATTTAGGTCCATTTTCACTGTATAAGTAGTGTGGCCAGATCTTGGAGCTGTGAACTTATTATGTCTACTCATTATCATCGTCATTTTGTATTTACTGCAAGAATGCCACTGGCATCTAATTAACATATAAGAAGGCAAAGTAAATAATTTATGGAAGAGATGCCTCTTGCAATTACATTTTGGCCAAGCAGGACATGGTGGGTAGTCTCTTGGACCTACGTGTTTGTCTTCTGTTTGTCATTGTGTTGAGTCTGAGTTCTTTCGCTCAGCATTATGTTTATAAAATTCATTCATGTTGGGAGTGAATTTCATTTCTGTATGGTATCCTATTACACGATATGCCATAATTTACTTATTTTTATACTAATGGACATTTGGGTTGGATATCCATTTGGCTGTTTTGAATAATGCTTCTATAAACATTTTTGTGTATGAATTTCTTTTGGACACATATCTATAAATGGATTGCTGAGTCACAGGTTGTATATCTTTAATTTAGTAGATAAGGCCAAAATTTTTGATTTTTTTCTTTTTTTTATTGTTCAAGTGCAGTTGTCTCCATTTTCCTGCCGCCCCTTTCCTCTGCCCCACCCACCCCACCTCCCACCCTGCCCAAAGCTTCTCAGTGTCATAGTTTCAATTTATGTTCCTATCAGTGATGTATGAGAATTCCGGTTGCCTGTATCCTGACAAACACTAGGTATGATGTCTTTTTATATTTTAGAGAGTTTGGTTGGTGATTAGTGTATCTAATTGTGAATTTAAATTTTTATTTATTTATCTGAGGTAGAATTTGTATACAATAAAATTCATCTTTTTAAAGGAATACAGTTCAATGAGTTTTGACAAATGTGTACATGTACAGTCATATAACCAACACCAAAATCAAGGTACAGAATATGTCTAACACAACAAAAGTTTCCTCATGGCCCTTAGCTGTAAGGCTCCTTCCCCCGTCCTTGCAAACACTACTCTGTTTTCTCTCCCTATAATTTTACATTTTTGAGAACGTTATACAAATGCCATGTAGCTTTCGGGTCTGGCTCTTTTAGTCAGCACCAGTATTTCGGAGATTTCTCTATGTTTCTATTTGTATTGTAGTTCTCACTGTTTTATTGATGAGTAGTATTGTATTATTGGGATGCACCATAATTTGTTTATCCAGTTACCAGCTGATGATTGCCTCCAATTTTTATTATTATGAATAAAACTTCTATGAACATTTGCGTGCCGGCCTTTGCGTGCAAGTACGCTTTCCTTTCTCTGCGTAGATACCTAGTAGTAAAATGGCCATGATCAACTTACATCTTATCTGCCCTTTGGAATATAAATGACAAAAGAAGTGAATCTGGGCACTTAACTATTTCCTGAGTACTTACTATTGCCAATAACTGACCTAACTACCTAACATGCATACATTGTTTAATATACTAACAATATAAAGACCCCTATGGCCCAGGAAGACTTAGGGAGTTATACAAGGTCTCACAGACTGTGTCATGGTTGACATTCGATCTCAAACTTATTGAACTAACACGCACACTCACAGACTCTTGTCCATGTAGGGAGTAAATGTTGCTCAGATTCCTAAAGATCAGTTCAGAGCATCTGCCAAAATCAATGGTGGATATGAAAGTGCTGTACAAATGGTAAAGCAATAAGCAAAGTTAGGTGTTAATGTGATGTGCTGAATTTGATTAAAGGCTGCAGATGATAAAGTTCAACACACTTGACCACAGTCTGTAATTAGAGCTGTTTTGGAAGCACATTTAGTGGTTAAGAGCATGGATTTTGTAGTCCAACGTGAATTTTAATACTGGATCTAACTTGTACCTAGAGGTTTGGCCTTATAAAATTATGTAATCTCTCTTTGGGTTAGATCTGCACTGGATAAAGAAGAATAATAAATCTTACTGGAAAAGATTTTTATGAGGTCTGAAGGAAATGGTGTTCAAGAAAAAAATTCTAAAATTTGTATGGAACCACATAAGACCCCAAATAGCCAAAGCAATCCAGAAGAAAATGAACAAAGCCAGGGGTATCACACTTGCTGATTTCAAACAATACTAGAAAGCTATAGTAATAAAACAGTATGGTGCTGCTGGCATAAAAACAGACACATGGACCAGTAGAACAGAACAGAGAGCCCAGAATTAAAACTCCACATATACAATCAACTACTTTTCAACAAGGGAGCCCAGGATACCCAAGGGGAAAAGATAATCTCTTCAACAAATAATTTTGTGGAAACCGGATAACATGCAGAACCATGAATTTGAATCCCCATCTTACACCACTCACAAAAATCAACTCGAAATGGATAAAAGCCTTAAATAGAAGTCCCAATACCTTAAAACTCATAGATGAAAATGTAGGGAAGAAACTCCTGAACATTGGTCTGGGCAATGATTTTTCCAGACATGACACCAGAAGCATGAACACCAAAAGCATAAGTCAACAAACTGTGCTACATCAAACAAAACTTCTGCACAAAAAAGAAACAATGAGCAAAATGAAAAGGCAACCTGTAGAATTAGATAAAATTTGGCGGAACCATACATGACGTAAAGGAGTTAACACCCAAAACATACAAAGAACTTATACAACTCAATGACAAAAAAAAGATCAATTAAAAAATGGACAGAGAAACTCAATAGACATTTTTTCAAAGAAGACATCCAGATGGTCAATAGTGATAGATTAGTGATGTTGAAAAGATGCTTAATGACACCAATTGTTAGGGAAAAGTTGCCCAAGGCCACAACGAGATATCATCTTACACCTGTTAGAGTGGCTATCAGAAGACAAGGAAGTTGGAGAAAAGGGAATCCCTGTACACTGTTGGTGGGAATGCAAATCAGTTCAATCACTATGGAAAATAATAATGGAGGTTCCTCAAAAAATTAAAAATAGCACTATCATATGATACAACATTTATACTTCTGGGTATTTTTCTGAAGGAAACAAAACACTAACTTGAAAAGATATATGCATCCCCATTTTTACTGCACTATTATTTAAAATAGCCAAGACATGGGGGCAACTTAAATGTCTATTAATAGATGGCTCGATAAAGAAGATGTGATATTGTAACTGAAATGCAGTTCTGGCTGCCTGCACTACAGAAGCCAACACACAAGAGGCAGGTGCTGATAAAAAGAAAGTGGCTTATTTCAGATGTTGGTCACCTGGAAGATGTGGGACTCTTTTCTGAAAGCCTATCTGCCTGAAAAGGTGGAGCACTAATGTCTCAAAGTCCTTCTCCCACTCTCGGTGCAGGCAGAGGTTTTTATAAGGAGAGAGGGGGGAACGGAACAAAGAGATCAAGTAGGGGGATGCAAACTTCTCTGCCCAGACAACCACAGTCCATTCCAATGAGGCCAGTGGTCCGGTGTGCAGGTTTAGTCATCCTGGCTTCACGTCATCCCGGCTTCAAGTCACCCTGGCTCCATGGTGTGTGTGTGTGTGTGTGTGTGTGTGTGTGTGTGTGATTGGAAACTGTAACTCTCACACACACACACACATATATATAGATATATATAGATATATATATAGATATAGATATAGATATGAATGAAATGGAGTATTACTCAGCAATGAAAAGTAGGAAATTCTGCCATTTGTGACAACATAGGTGGACCTGGAGGGTATTATGCTAAGTAAAATAAGTCAGACAGAGAAAGACAAATACCATACAATCTCACTTATATGTGAATTTAAAAACAACACCACCAAAAAATTCACAGAAACAGAGAGCAGATTGGTGGTTGCCAGAAGTAGGGAATGGGTGAAAATGGTTAAAAGGTACAAACTTCCAGTTATAAAATAAATACGTCTCAGGGATGTAACACACAGCATGGTGACTAAGGTTAATAATACTCTATTGTATATTTGAAAGTTGTTTAAAGAGTAGGTCTAAAAAGTTCTCATCACAAGAAACAGATTGTAATTATGTATGGCAATGGGTGTTAACTAGATTTATCTAGTGGTGATCATTTCACAATATACACATATATCAAATTATTACACTGTACTCATAATGATTTGATATATGTATATATTGCAGTGAATGTTTCATGATATATACATACATTAAATCATTATGTTGTACACCTGAAACTAATATGTCAGTTACATCTCAATTTTAAAAGGTACTTGGTGGAATTTGGCTTTTTGCAGTCTCATTCAGGAGAGAGCCTCTAAGATGATCTGATCTATGTAGAGCAAACTCACTGTTGCTACATTAACGCTTCTGTGAGCAGAAACGTCACATAAGACAAGGCATCCCATTGCCCTTTCAGAAAAGGGGGTAATGGTTGTTTATTTTCTCTATTTAGGTACCTCCCTCCTTCCTAAACTTGCCAGCGATCACAAGCACACATTATTTCAGTATCCCTGAATATGTTTTCTAGCATTCTCATCTGCCACTTGCTCTCTAACCATCTTTTGGCCTCTATTAGGATTCAACTCCTTCTCACCAATGTTACCTATCCATTGTTGACTTACCAGGGTTTTGCTTATTGAAAAGATGTAAAAACAAAAAAACCCAAACAAACAAACATTAGAATTGAGTAATTCTGCTTTCTGTACCTGTTCTTTTTCTTTATTTTGTTTGAGTCATAGCACCAGCATATTAAAGCCCTGCTTGTTTGCCCTTAGCCATTTTTTAAAAATCTTTAAATGAGCCTTGAGTTATTATTCTCCCCTTTAGCTTTGAGACACTGTTCTCACATCACTATGGGACTTACCTCATTTGTTGTTCTAGTCTCTGATAAGGCTGTTTTACAACAAGTGCTGGTGGGAATGCAGAATGGGTCAACCGCTGTGGAAAGCAGTATGGAGATACCTCAAAAATTTAAAAATGGAACGGCCTTATGACCCAGCGGCTCCAGTTCTGGGAATTTATCTGAAGAAACCTGAAACACTAATTTGAAAGAATATAAGCAGCTCTACGTTCATTGTAATGTAATTGACAATAACCTGCCCAAGTATCCATTAGTAGATGAGTGGATAAAACAGCTATGGGACATTTATACAATGGAATACTACTTGGTCATAAAAAAGAAGAAAATTTAACCCTTTGCAACAGCATGGATGGACCTGGAGAACATTATGCTAAGTGAAATAAGCCAGTAAGAAGATAAATACCATATAATTTTACTCATATGTGGAATCTAATGAAGAAACTGAACTAATGAGCAAAACAGAGACAGACTCATAGATGGAGAGCAGATGACAGCTAGTGGAGGGGGGAGGTTAGGAGGGGAAGAGATTGAACAAAAATGAAAAAGCACTCATGGACACAGACAACAGTGTGGTGACTGCAGTGGGGAGGGCAGTGGGTGGGGGTGGAAGAGGGTATAAAGGGGTAAATGGTAATGGAAAAAATACAGTTTAAAAAAAGGGTCCAGCATATCCACTTTGCATCTTATTCTTCCTCACAGAGCTCACTGTGAACTTCACTGTCAGAGTATTATATTTACAACATTCCTCCCCTCTTTAACTTCTTTTTTGGGATTCATAGCTATATACTCTATCCTATTATTTTGATCTAAAATAAAATCAGCCCTTCTAAAGCTTGAATATAAATGTGATTGTGCTGTGGTTTCCCTCAATCTCTCACTCTCTCCCATCACTGTGTCATCAAATACCATATTGTGCTGTTTATAATGCACATTTTTTTGCCCAAATTTTAGAGGGAAGAATAAGGATGTGCGTTATACGTGGGTAGTACTAATTTGTTACTGGTACATAAACTTTCTTTTACCTTGTATCTGTTCTTGTGTTTCGTAATTATTTGTTACATAAAATTTCTAGTACCATTATATGTTCCAAAATAAATGCTAAAATTCCTTTATAATACAAAAAACAAGTATCTAAATATAAATAGATAAATAATTGAATTTAAATATTAAAATGAAAGATTTTTTTCCTGAAAGTTTGGGCCAAAAACATAGGTGCACATTATGCACAGCAAAATACAGTAACTTGTCCTCTTTAGCCAAAGTCAAAAGAAGTAATTCTTTTCTTTGCTCTCTGAAATGGTTGGGAAATGCAACTGTTAGCAATGTAAAAACAAAAAGAGACTTTTCAGTCTATGTTCAGGGAATTTAGTTTTCAGTGCTGCCCTTCATAATGTGAACCTCATCTCTGTGGTTTCTTTTACCTTTTGAATCTTTGTCTAAGTGCTTTTCTCTGCACTTGAATCCAATCACCGATGGTTTTAGAGGCATAGAACATTTATTCTATTTATAAGTAATTTCCTGATGAAAAGGGATCATTTCAATGGAGGGATTCTGATAAAAAGAGATCATTTTAATTGGGGCCGGGGGTTGCCAGAGCTGGCTAATTTGACTCCTATCTAAATATGGTTTTATGGGAAAGCATCTCTCTCCTCCGCCTTTAACGTCTCTGCCTTGGAATCCTGCAAAGACAATTATGGCCAATGTGTGATGCTGGGAACAGTTCCTTTTGGAACATGTTTCATTTCATCCACTATTGCGCTTTCATGGACAAAAATGGAAGGGTTTTTGTTTGGAAGTAAGGAGATAAGGAGACAATAATGTTCAGTGTAAACATGAACGTAGCCCTACATAATTAATGTCTATCCAAAAGCAGACTGTAGTTCTACCTCACAAAAAGTAAAAACAAACCAAAAAGCAGAACAAAGTGAAAAGTACAGGAGAGGTTTTAGTGGCTGAGTACCCACAGCCTCACCCCAGGCTGAACTCAGAGTTTGGAGAATTCCTGATCAACTCCCATCCCCATGACATGACAATACAGTGGCTTTGACAATCCTCCTAAACAATTAATTAAACAGCACCCTCCCGAAAAAATTAAGTGAAGGGAAATAACTGATCATCAGTCCAAGAGGAACATAAAATTGTTTTTGCATGTCTTAAACATCAAAGAGAAAAGCAAAAATAAGGGTAAATTTTCTCACATACTTTCTAAATCTCTTCTAGTCAGAGGACTAGCGTTTATCATTTTCCTCCAGTCTTCAAAGTTTTGTAACCAATTTTATGTAGACAGGGAACCAAAGGACACGGAACATAGGCAGATGTAGCGCTTTCCTGCCAATGGGAACAATCACACCCCTCAGAATAACAGACATATCCCATATGATCTCTAACGCGGAAAGGGGTCTGTAAGAAAAGTCTCCAAAATGTTTAAAGTGTTTTTTTCTGGATATAGGAACGGCAAGTGATCTTGATCTTTTTCTTTTTCCTTCTAGTATTTATTTTCTAAACTTGCTTCAGTGAGTATATTAGTTTTTAATAATTTCATTTTCATATTGAACAGCATAAACCACTTTTTCTTTGTCAATTTATACTGTTTTTATTCATTTTTATTTACAATGGTAATATAGGCATTCAGTGTAGTTGTAAAAAAAATTCCAAAATATATTGAGAAAAAGAAACCATAGAGGTGTACTGTCCACTGTGGTAGCCACTAGCCATGTATGGCTATTGAACACTTGAAACAGCCCATAATAAGATGTGCTGGAAATATAATGTGAAATATCTGATTAATATTGTTTTTAATCTCAATTATATGTTGAAATAATATTTTGTATATATCTGGTTTGATCAAACATGCAATTAAAATTAATTTCACCTGTTCCTTTTTACTTTTCTTCATATAGGTTCGAGAAAATTAAAGATTACATATTGTACAAAGGATGCATTTGTGGCTCATTTTATAGACAGAACTCTTCCGGCTACCATCACATTTTCCTCCCCAGGTATCATGACTGTTAGTGGTATAGTTGTATTCTCTGTTTTTTCTATGCATGTGGATCCTTGAAACATATAAAAATATGCCCTTTTCTCATAAATGGGGATTATATTACCATTATTATGGTGCAGTCTGCTTCCTACACTTAATGTCAGGTGTGATAGCATGTGGCAGTTATTTACTGCTGTTTAACCTTAAAGCTTCTTGTCTTAAAACAAGAACAGATGTGTTGTTGTTATTGTTTTCATGGCTCTGTGGGTTGACTGGGTGGTGGTGTTTTGTTGTTGTTTGTTTTCTTCCCATTTATACCTGAATAAAACCATTTTCTGTTTCCTCTAGATTTAGGTATTTCTAATACAGAACCTTCAAATTAAAGGGTTCAAGCCTAATAACTCTTCAGGTGAATGTTTTCTCCACATGCACCATAAAATTACATAAACAATGCTTAGGTGCTCTTCTAGTCACTCACTCCTTTAGGACCTTGAGATGCTCCCTTTATCACATCTGGGAAGCAAAAGGTGGGGTATTAAGTCTAGAATGCACAAAAGTCTTCATTTCCATGTAAATCTTCTGGAACCACAGCTCCAAGGATTTTTTTGAATTAAAAAAAATTGTTATTGAATTTATTGGGCTGACATTAGTTAAAAAAGTTATATAAGTTTTAGGTGTACAATTCTATAGTACATCATCTGTATATCATATTGCTCACCACACAGAGTCAAGTCTTTTTCCATCACCATTCCTCCCGGCTTTCCCTTCTTCTACCTCCCCCCACCCCTCTTTCACTCTGGTAATCAACCTATGCTGTTCTACCTATGAGGGTTGTTTTCCTTCGCTTAATACTTTTACCTTTTTCACCTAGCCCCCAATCCCCCTTGCCTCTGACAGCTGTCAGTCTGTTTCCTGTGTCTATGAGCCTGTTTCTATCTTGTTTGTTTATTTGTTCATTAGTTTCCACCTATATGTGAAATCATATGGTATTTGTCTCTATCTCTGCCTTGCTTATTTCATTTAATGACAAGGATTTTTAAACAACATTCAAACTTGAGGACACCTGTTTTGAAAATTTCCATAGCTGATTTGATGTGCAAGGTCACCAATCAACAAACAGAAAGGGGGAGATGACACCTTTACTTTTTCCTACTTGTAGGTGTAATTACTATCCATTCCTATCCTGTGGCCTCTCTAATGGGATTCATTTCTACCGGAACTCCAAGTGGAGTTGCTTGTGTGAATTGTTCTCCTGGCTCTGAGAGGAGGTATTTCGTCCACTGAGGGAAGAGCTATATGTTCGATGTTTAAATATTCATTAAAAAGTCAGAAAGAGCATTATCTGTATTTGTAAATCCATGTTAGATATTTCAGATATGGAGAGGTTAGGATGATAGTTTGGTTCCGTTCTTTTCTTTTTTTAATTTAAAACTACAACAGGATGTGAATAGAGAAAAGTAGGGAAAGGATCGTTGGCATACCCACGTTAAAAATAGCTGATTATATAATATCTAATCTTGTCAAAAGGATATATCAGGTTGCTTTCTGTGTGGGTGTGTGGAGGGTGAATGAGGATTCAAGACTGTTTTCAAACTGATGTTGCTAATCCACCTCCTCCCCTTCTCCCCTGAGAGATTTTTATTCGTCACAAGGGTTAAGTGTCATACCTGCCACTAGGTGGCGGCAACATGCTGTACATAGGCTTGCTGTGTGTATCTCAGCCAAGGCAGGGAGGAGCGCTTGGAGTAAGCAACTGCTGTGGCCACTCAGTTTCCTAAACGAATAAACCCCTTAGAAGGTAAAAATCAATAAAAGCTATGTAGAGCTCCTCAATAAGATACTCTTGATAAATCTGAACATCTGCGATAGGTTGCTTTTGCTAGTGGAACTGACATTCTACAACTTGACATGGCCATTTGCTAACAATGATCTTCAGTTTTCTCTTCATTAAAATTGGGCTATAAATACTTATAATATTACATTCCAGAGTAAGCAGAGTGAGCAAGTAAAATAATTCCTACAAATATACCTTACAAATGCAAACGTGCTAGAGAAATATGGGTTACCATTGACTATTAAACTTATTTTTCAATTACAGTTATTATACAATATTATTTTAGTTTCAGTTGTAACAGTGATTAGGCATTTACATACCTTATGAAGTGATCACCCCAATAAGCCTTGTACCCACTTGACACCATGCATAGTTATTACAATATTATTGACTATATCCCCTGTTCTGTACTTTACATCCCCATGACTGTTTTGAAAACTGACATTTTGTACTTCTTAATCCTTTTCACCTTTTTAACCCACCTCCCTCCCCCTCCCCCCATTTGGTGACCATCAGTTTGCTCTCTGTATCTAAGAGTCTGTTTCTGTTTTGTTTGCTCATTTATTTTGTTTTTAAGATTCCAAATATAAGTAAAATCATACGGTATTTGTCTTTCTCTGTCTGACTTATATCACTGAGCATAATACACTCTACCTCCATCCATATTATTACAAATGGTAAGATTTCATTTTTTATGGCCAAGTAATATTCTTTCATATATATGCACCACATCTTTGTTAATTCATCCATTGATGGACACTCAGGTTGCTTCCCTGTCTTGGCTATTGTAAATAATGTTGCAATGGACATAGAGGTGCATGTATCTTTTCAAATTAGTGTTTTGGATTTCTTTGGATAATGCTCAGAAGTGGAATTACTGGGTCATAACGCTAGTTCCATTGTTTTCCATAGTGGTCGCACAGACTACATTCCCACAGAAAGCGCATGAAGGTTCTCCTTTTTCTCCACACCCTCACTGACACTCCCTGTTGTCCGTGTGTGTGTTTGGGGGCCGGGGGGTTGGTGTTAAGTCGTATGAGTTCCCTATTTATTTTGGATATGAGGCCCTTAGCTGATGTATCATTGGCAAATATTTTCTGTCTTTCAGTAGGCTGTCTTTTTGTTTTGTTGATGGTACCCTTTGCTGGGCACAAACTTTTAAGTTTGATGTAGTCCCATTTGGTTATGTTTTTTTCCTTTTGTTTCTCTCACCTGGGAGACATATCAAAAAAAAAAATATTGCTTAGAGCAATGTCAAAGAGTTTACTGCCTACAGTTTCTTCTAAGAGTTTTATGATTTGGAGACTTATATTTAAGTATTTAATCCATTCTGAGTTTATTTTTGTGTATAGTGTAAGTTAGTGGTCTAGTTTCAATTTTTTGCATCTGTCCTGTTTTCTCGACCCCATTTATGGAAGAGACTATCTTTACCCCATTGTATATTCTTGCCTCCTTTGTCATAGATTAACTGACCATGTAGGCATGGGTTTATTTCTGAGCACTCCGTTCTGCTCCATTGATCTATGTGCCTGTTTTTATCCTAGAACTATGCTGTTTTGAATACTATAGCATTGTAGTATAGTTTTATATCAGATGGAGAGATATCTCCAACTTTGTTCTGTTCTTTCGTTTGGGACATGTTTCTTGTGTCCTCATTTTGGCTGCTTCACTGTGTTTGTTTCTATGTAGTAGATAGGTCTTCTATGCCTTCCAGTCTTGGCCGAGTGGCCTTATGTAGAAAGTACATGTGGGTGGGGCCCAGTGGAGCCTCTGGTTGATTACCTGAGCCACATGTGCAAAGGGCGTCCCCTTTGTGGGTTGTGTGTCCTCCTGCGCATTTGAGCTGCATCACTGGAGTGGTGTTGACTCTCAGGCTTACCAGCTGTGTGGCTGGCTGTGACAATAGTACATGAACACAATAATGTAGGGGCTGACCCCACAGAATGGGATTCACTTTTGTGGGGCTCTGGCACCAGCCAGTCTTGCTCTTGAGATGTGTCACTTGTGGAGCCAGTTGGGTTGTGCCCTGGTGTGCTCTGAAGCTAGCCACCAGGCGTGTTAGCCTGGACACTCTCGGGAGGGGGTCAGCTGCTACTTGTGCCTGGTTTGGAGTCCCTTAGTGACAGCTAAAATGTGTGGTTGATCGCTGCTTGTGCTGGGCTTGGAAGCACTTGGGAGAGGCTGTGCTACAAACTGAGGCTGGCTGCCACTATGCCAGGCTCGTGGTCATTTAGTTGAAGCTTCACTTCAGGCCAAGACTGGTTGCCTCTGATGCCAGGTTTGGGGCCACCTTATATGAGTTATAGTGCAAGTTGAGACCAGTTGCCTTTTGTGCTGGACTTGGGGCTGCTTAGGAAGAACTACAAGCATGCAATTGCAGGCCACTGCTTGTCTGGGGTTTGTGGACCTCTGAGAAATACTGCAAAAGTTCTCTGTGTGACCTGAGGCAGGTTACTTGTGTGGAGGAGCTGCAAAGAGGCTTGGATTGGTTGGCGAGTTGAGTGGGGCAGGGCAAATGGTGTTAGCCAGGTAAATGGAGAGCACAGATTTGGTGCCTACCCGCACCGGTTGGTTAGATGGAGAGAGAGCTCCACAAAGGAATAATTTGCCAGGGCGTTGGTCCCTGGGGAGAGTTACCTGAGCCCTGCCCTTCCAGCCCTCAGGCTCACATAAGTCAATTTAGTTCCTGGCTCTTTTGAAGTTCCTGCCCCTGCAGCAGCCCTTCATCTTCCTCAGATGCTTTGGGGATTCCTTTTCTTAGCAACAATACCCCAGGCCAGGGATCCTGGTGTGGGTCTGGGATCCCTCACTCCTTGTGAGGAAACTGTGAAGCCAAGATATTCCTCCCAATTCTTAATTGCCACACCATGGGTATGGGACTTGCCCTGTCAGCATCTTCACCCTTCTTACAGGTCTTGACATGGCTCCCCCTTTATATGCTTAGTTATAGGAATTCTGTTCAGCTAGATTTCACGTGGTTCTCATTGATGGTTCTATAATTTAGTTGTAATTTTGGTATGGTTGTGGGAGGAGGCGAGCACAGTATTTACTTACTCCACCGTTTTGACCAGAAGTCTCCTTTGACTCTTAAATTGTAATTCCAGGATGACAACATTTAGAAGGATGACCCTCAATCCTGGGTGCACCAAAGAATTACTTGGGAATTGTTTTCTGATAGGCGCTCCACATATATGGGTAGAATTTATCTTCTGTGATAGCTCAATAAACACTTAATGAATGAATGAATGAATGAATTCATAGACCTGTACGGAGTTAGCAAGAACGAAGGGTACTGCCCAGAGACGGACTCTCTTTGCTGGCCCATACACTGGCGGGGAGAAAGTGGATGGATGCTCTCAGCAGCAACAGCCACTGTGCTTCCAGATAAGTTGCAGGTTGGGCAGTTGCAGTAACCCTGAAGGACCTGGACTCTAGCAGAGCGTGTGCAAAAGTCAGTAGATTGAGGGTTTCCCTCAGAGCATACTGAGTTAATTAACATTTGGGTCCAGGCCTGACCAGTGTGGCTCAGTTGGTTGGGCATCATCCTGCAAACCGAGGAGTCACTCATTCGATTCCCAGTTGGGGTGCATGCCGGGGTTGCGAGCTTGATCCTTGGTCAGGGGCACGTAGATCAGTGATCCTCTCTCACATCAGTGTTTCTCTCCCTCTCTTTCTCTCCCCCTCCCTTCTCTGTAAAAATAAATATGTTTTAAAAAATAATATATGGTTCCAGGACTGTATCCCCAAGTTGAAGAAGCAGTTTCTACCTCTAATCTCTGTCTGGTAACTATAGGGCCAATGTCAGTGTCCCACTCTGAGGATTTTCTCAGTATTTGCTTTCTTTGAGAGCTAATGTGATTGATTCCTGTGTGGCTATGAACCAGAGGAGAGCCACAGGGTGTAATCCAGGGCAACCTCTTTCAGGGTGACAGCAGTGCCCCTTGGGCTAAAAGAGTAAAGACTCATGACCCAGGCTGAACATCAGAAGCACCTGAGAGGCTTTGCAAAAGTTCTGAAGCCCTGAAATAGGGCCTGAAATTTGTGTTTTAAATAGCCTTCCCTGGTAGATTGATGCAGAGTCAGGGCTGAGAAAAATAGCTGTGCAGCTGGGCCTCCAGCGGAGACCTGCCCCGCAGCCAGGCGGTGCTGACCGCTCCTCAAGCCCGCAGCTGCCCTGGTCCCCTCCGCACTGGGTTCACACGATGCCTGTGTTTTCAGTGTCTCCACCCTGGCCTGAAATGTTACATCACTGAAGGCAGACTTGACAGTTCCACTGCTCATATGTAGTCAGCTATGCATCCTTTTCTTATCCTTGGCATAATAAGACTATTAGCCAACATTAACTGAACTATTACCATGTGCTAGATGTGCTAAGCAATGTATAGGCATGTATTCCAACCATCTTGTGAGATAGAAACTATTGTTTTCCTTTTTTTAAAAGTGAGAAATTTGAGGCTTAGACGTTTTGGACAGACCACAGAGCTTAGAAGTGGCAGCTGTGACCAACATTCAGTTGTTTAAAATGAAAGCTTCTTTTCAGCCAAACCTCCTCCAGAACATATATTTCTGCTAGTGATGATAGAAGGCCTCATGGAAGAACCTAATTAAATTTAAAAAATATAATCTGACATTGAAACAAAATCTAAATCTAAGTGTGGAAACAATAATATTGGAAAGTGTAATTATTGTTGTAACATTTCTAGCTGTGGCAAGAAATAGGTGGTATCTCCGAGCTGAGTTACTGAGAAGAGTTTAATAGATTGTTTATAAAATTGTGGATGAGAATTTTTTTAAAGCAACAAAAAGTAGTCTAGTACCCCAGAGCTAGTAAGTGATGGGGAAGGGGGACACTTACTGGAACGAAGAAAGAGCTACATGGAGAGGCCTCACCGTGACTTCTTGTGGCATTCCTGTAGAGAGACCCCTAGAAAGGCACCTTGCAAATATATACTCAGCCTGACCCTTTACCTCCTTATTCTGCCTTCTGATCCCCTGTCTGTGGTCCCTCCCCACCTTGACCAAAACCCGGCCAGAGGGCAAGAGAGCCCATTGACTAATCCAGCTAGTTAGCATCCCCTGGAGACAGATGAAAGTGAAAAGGGAAAATTGGAGAGTAATAGGCAATTAAAAAAAAAGTTTGATACACTCCGAAATAATGATTAGCAATCACAGATAAACAAAACTAACAGAATATTATTACAATGTTAGTTGTAATTACAATGTAATTACAATGTTAGAATATTAATTACATCATCTTATTTAATCTTTAAAACATTCCTCTAAGCCATACCTCATTTGCTGAGGCTCTGAAAAATGTAGGAGCTTGTTTAAGATATGGTAAGTACCTGGCCAAGTTCAGACTCTTTAACAGTATAAAAAAATTTTTTATTCTAAAACACTGAAAATGTACCAAACATGAAAATGACTAAGCAAATCATATTATCTAGAAAGACCTAGAAGGATGGGAAGAAAAAATATGGTTATTATCTTTTAGATGGATCATTAATATCTAAGTTTTAACAACAAAATCATTCAAATATACAAAACATTTCAATTGCTGTCTTCTTTCATTTTTCTCTCAAAAGGCACTATTTCAACCTAATAATGCACTTGGAAAAAGTTAGTAATTTCTTTATCTTGATGGATAATTTTAGGTTCTCCTAACTTGTTTTGTTGACATTCACATCTCCACTAGAGCTGATGGACAGAGGGAAAGAACAGAATCTGCATCTACACAGTGGCTGTATTTTAGCACGAACTCAGGTTGGGTTCTGAAAGCCGAGATCCCAAAAGGAAGAAAATAGGCAGAATATAGTGTGACCGTCGACTCTCAGGCTGCCCCAAAGCAATGTGATGTTTCTGAAAGTCCCAGCAGTGGAATCAGTCTGGAACCAGAACATTTCCTAGGATCATTGCCATTTTCATCCATGAACCTGAATTAGGGGTGCCCGAATTAGGGGAGCCCAGGTTAGGTTGGTGAACTCTCTTCTCCCACAGTGCACAGCCAGGCTGGAAAGAAGATGCACCTAGAGGTAAGGATGCAGGGAAGGCCCAGACCTCAAAACAGTTCAAGAAGGGAACGCTGTACGTGGCAGTCTAGTAGGGAGACAAAGAAAAGACTGATGAAACCAAGGAGATTCTTGATTAATACGCACAATTATACCTGGAACTAGGTACAGGCAGGAGTCATTCTGTGGGATTTCTTGTCTCCAAGGTGATGTGGAACTCCAGAGCCCTTGCCCTCTAGATTAATGTAACAATTTTTGTTTAACTGAATATCCACTGCTTATATTCTGGCCAAAACTTTTGTGTGACTATGCCTTATGTTTTTTACCATACTGTGAATGTGTCTCTTATTTTTTGTGTCATCGGCTGCTTAAGCCAGTGCGAAAGGAATGAGCGCTCATGTAAGCAAGCGAAGGGAAGGGAAGCTAGTGAGGAGTCTTTGCAGACAAAGGTAGAGGTGTGAGGGGAGGCTGAGGCAGTGATCGTGTTTCAGTTCCAGCTATGTTAGGAATGATTGCTCAGCCAGACAGCTCCAGTTACTGGTTTTCTTCTTTTAGTTAAAATGCATGAAAGTCTCAGAACCTACTCACTGGAAGCAACTTATCTTCCTCAGCCACTGTCCTTGACTCTAAGGCCGCCCTCTTTCCTCATTTCTCTGCCATGCCAATATTCTCAGATCTCTGACACTGTATTTTTCTACCTCTAAAAGAAATTATTCTTTATGAGAAGTAATAGGCAGGAACAAATGCGAAACAGGAAATAACTGCTTAGGAAATTTCTCATTGAGTTTATTATTCCTTCTTCCAATGATTTACTGGATGGGGAAAAAAGTAGAACAGTCACTTTATTTCCAAACAAAGATTTTTGCACTTAAATCTTCTAAGATTAAGAGTCTGTGGGGAATTGGTGTCCAGATTTGTGACTATTATTGAAAAGGTTAGAGTTATGATTTCCAAATTATTTTTAAGCCATGGAACACTCCCCCCAACCTCCCTTCAGTTGTCCCTAAGAGAGTTTAACAAAGAACATTTGCAACCTGTTTATAGATTATTGGAAAAGGTAGGATTCCAGTCACAGTGCCAGTTAGTGGGATAACTGGCAACCTGGCTAAGGGAGATATTGATAACTGCTGGCCTTTAGAATTAAGTAGGTGTTATGATTCACGTGGACTTTGGCAATCCATGAACGGTAGGAGTGTTGGTCTGGGTGAAGTTGGCATTCAAATGCTGCTGCCTCCTGGCTGTGTGACATTGAGTCACTTAACATATCAACACCTCAGTTTATTATCTCTAGTATGGAGATAATAAGAGTAAACACTTCATAAAGTTCATTTACTAGAACAAAATGATATATGTGAAGCATAAACACTGTATCTGGCATGCGATGAACATTTAAAAATATTAGCTAATATTTTTATAATGACATCTATTAACAACTTAAATTAATTTCCATCCATGCGCAGTACAGGAAGTCTGCTGCCCAATACAACTTCAAACTATTGTTGACATCTTTAGTCTAAGTCCACCAAAAAGGGACCTGTTATCAAAGTTTCGGATTATCTCCCTGTTGCATCAAGAGAGAGAACAACATCAGGAACCATGAGCCATCTCAATAAGAGGGTATCAGAAAAACCTGTGAGCTTTGCATTTGCATTAGGTAAGTCAGGTAGGGTTTAAGGAAGTGAGGCTTTGTTCCAGATTGAATGCTGTCCAGAAGCAGAAGCAATTCTGACTGTGAATTTTAATAACATTCATCAAGAATAATATATATCAAGACAACATTTATCAAGGAGGAAAGAAGAATAAGCTTGTAATTACATTAAAGAAACAGTAGTTACCCATTTTAATCAGGTGTCTCAGTTATCTTTGCTGTGTAAGAAATCATCTCAGAATTTAGCAGTTTAAAACAACAGCTATGATTTATTTTTGCACAACTTCTTTTTAATTACATTTTATTGATTATGCTATTACAGTTGTCCCAACTCCCTTAGGCAATCCCCACACCATTGTTCATGTCCATGGTTCATGTGTATAAGTTCTTTGGCTACTCCATTTCCTATACTGTACTTTACATCCCCATGGCTATTCTGTAGCTACCTATCTGTACTTCTTAATCCCCTCACCTCTTCACCCATTCCCCCACAACTCCCTGTCATCTGGCAACCATCCAAACAACCTGTGTATCCATGATTCTGTCTCTGTTATTGTTGGCTTAGTTTTTTTTTTTTAGATTAAGTTATTGATAGATATGTATTTATTGCCGTTTTATTGTTCATAGCTTTGACCATCTCCTTTTTCTTAGATTAGTCCCTTTAACATTTCATATAATAATGGTTTGGTGATGATGAACTCCTTTCATTTTTTCTTGTCTGGGAAGTTCTCTATCTGCCCTTCAATTCTAAATGATATCTTTGCTGGGTAGAGAAATCTTGGGTGCAGGCCCTTGCTTTTCATGACTTTAAATATTTTTACCAATCCCTTCTAGCCTGCAAAGTTTCTTTTGAGAAATCAGCTGATAGTCTTATGGAAACTCCCCTGTAGGTAACTGTCTGCTTTTGTCTAACCGCTTTTAAGGTTCTCTCTTTATCTTTAATCTTTGGCATTTTAATTATGACGTGTCTTGGAGTGGGCCTCTTTTCATCCATCCGGTTTGGTACTCTGTGCTTCTGGACTTGCATGTTTATTTCCTTCAACAAATTAGGGAAATTATCTTTCACAATTTTTTCAAATATATTCCCAATTTCTTGCTCTTTTTCTTCTCCTTCTGGCACCCCTATTAGGTGAATATTGGAACACTTGAAGTTGTCCCAGAGGCTGTTTACGGTATTCTTTTTGGATTGTTTTTTTCTTCTTATTGTTCTGATAGGTTGTTTTTGTTTCCTTTTGTTCCTAATCATTGATTTGATTCTCAGCTTTATCTACTCTACTGTTGTTTCCCTATAAATTGTTATTTCAATTAGCGTATCCCTCATCCTTGACTTGATCTTTTTTATGCTGTTGAGGCCCTTACTAAGTTCCTTGAGCATCCTTATAACCAGTGTTTTGGGCTCTACATCTGATAGATTGCTTATCTCCATTTTGTTTAGTTCTTTTTCTGGAGTTTTGATCTGTTCTTTCGTTTGGGCCATGTTTCTTTTCTTCCTCATTTTGGCAGCCTCCTTGTATTTGTTTCTATGTATTAGGTAGAGCTGCTATGACTCTCTGTTTAGTATAACCTAATGTAGCAGGTATCCTCTAGGGTCCAGTGGCACAGATTTCCCTATCACCCAAGCTGGGCACTGGAGGTGCGTCCTTTGTGTGGGCTGAGTATACCGTCCTCTTATAGTTGAGCTTTCATTGCTGTTGGTAAGTCAATGGGAGAGATTTACCCAAGCCAATCAGCTGCAAGGATTGGCTGTGACCACTGACCACCAACCTCGACCCTCCGTGGAGGATCAGCTATGAAGGGACAGGGTGGTGGGGCTCTGTTGTGATCTGTAGCTGTCCACTGGTACCCAGGTTCTGGGATTCCCTACCTGTATTCTGCCTGGGGCCACCCTGCCTGAGCCGTAAAGCAACCTGAGATGGCTGTTACTTACGCTGAGCTTGGAGATTCTCAGGCAAAGACAAGCTGTGAATCTGCTGCTATTGTTAGGCCTGGGGCCGCTAAGCAAGTGGTATGGGGGCTGGGGGCTCACCGATGCCAGCTGTTCCTTATTTGAGAAGAGTTAGGAAGTTGTGAAGTATGAGTGAAGACCAACCATTCATATGGAAAGGTCGCTGTTAACAGCTTGGGTGGGCCCATAAGGTGGGTGGGATGGAGTCTCAGGGGATCTCCTGGGTGGGGCAAACAGTGCTATCCAGGTTCGTGGAGTCTTAGATATGGCACCTGCCTTCCAGCTCTGTGGCTCTGTGGGGTTAGGGTTCAGAAAAGGGACGATGGCCTCTGTCCACCTTTCTGTCTGGGAGAAAAGTGTCCCCCAGCTCTTGCCTTGATGCCAGACACTTCAGTTCCTCCCTGTATGTCGCTGGTGCCTTTCAAGTTGCTACCCTAGTGCTGGAGCTCAGAGGGGGTGAGTCTGAGTGAGTCCATGTGTGAGTTCTTTAAGAGGAACCACTTGAGACTCCAGAAGTTTCTTCCACCAACTCTATCCCCACCAGTTTTTGCAACCAGAAGTTATGGGGATTTATCTTCCTGGCGCTGGAACCCCGGGCTGGGAGGGGAGCCTGGTGTGGGGCTGGGACTCCTTTCTCCCAAGACATCCCTCCTGAATTTTTATCCACCACACATGGATGTGGGACCAGCCCATTCCACATCTCTTCTCCTCCTACCAGTCTGGATGAATGTGGTTACTTATTTCCATAGTTGTCAGATTTCCAGTCAACTCGATTTCTGATTGTTCTGAGTGATAGTTGTTCTATAGTTTAGTTGTAATATTGATGTGGTTGTGTGAGGAGGAGCGCTGTGTTTACTTACGCCACATTTTTGACTGGAAGTTTCTGAGGGGCATGAATCAAGGAAACCTGAGGTTGGTGGTCCTGGCTCAGCATCTCTTGTGAGGTCTCATTCAAGCTGGAAGCTAGGGCTGCCATTCCCAAAGACTCGATTGGAGCCAAAGTTTAACCTCCAATCTCATGCACGTGGCTATTGGGAGGAGGCTTCTGTTTCTCTCCACAGGGATGTTCAGGACATAAATTACATTGTTATGAGTGATCCAAGAGATAGAGAACATGGAATAAGTTCCACTGACTTTTATGATCTAGCTGCAGAAATACACATCATACCTCCACCTTATTTTCTTCATTAGAATCAAGTCCAGCCAACTCGAGGAGAGGGGAAGCTCCACTTCCTCAAGGGAAGAATATCAAAAATTTATGGACATATTTTTTAAATCACCACATAGAAATTAGGATGTTTCATCTTTTTGTTATTTGGACAATGTTCTTGGTATGTGTGTTGTGTGCACATGTGTGAGTGTGTGCACACATGTGTGCTCAGACATGGTTACAGGGTGGCCATGAATTGTTGCTCATATTTTATCTTTACCTTTCTTTAAAAGAACTTTTAATATTATTTAGCTGAAACAAAATACTATTGAGAATCTGTTATATTCTAAGCTTCTTGTAACAGAAGCTACCTCATAATCATTTTAGTGCCTAACCCCACCAGCAACATAGTGCCAATACCCACAGCAGAAACTAATAAAATCTTGTTGAGTCAATGGACGATTCACTGAGTGATTGAATAAATGAATGGGTGAGCACTTACACTGGTAACATCTGTTACTTTTAGGCCATACAACTGAACTGAGTTTCTCATATTCCTATTTGATTCCATTCTTTCCTTTTTCATATACCCAGTCAGGCTTCCTTGATCATGTTGTGACCTTTTCTACTGAAGCACTAGTCAAATAGTTGTTCACACCCTTTGTCTTCTTCCAGATGCCAGAGCGAAGTTCCACTCTCAGCATGACTTAGCTCTTTTCCAATGCTTGTTTGGTGAGTTACTTGCTGAATAGATTTCCTGTTTGAGTTTGACAAGAAAGTTTTCCCAGGAGGTGCTCAAATGAGGTCTTGGTAAGATAGCTCTGGCCAATCCCCATCCTGAAGCTGAGGACTTCTAAAGTAAAACAACATTCCATTAAAAAATGTTTTAAAGTTGTTTGGTTTGCAGGCCACCCTTACATTAAAGTTTGTAAGCATTAGATTTAAAACTGGCTGACATAACTTGCTTAGGAGGCGAAAAGTTGTTTTCGCCTCCTAAGGAGAAAATCAGCTTTTGGTTATGTACTTAAAATAATTGTGACTTAGTGTCACCTGGGGCTCCCCAAACCCTGAATATATCTGGTGGGTCATGCTTAAAATACTTGAGCATCCCAATCTCTGCATATCTGGCCCCTTTTAATACAATTATGCTTTCTTGCCCCTTCATGCCCTGCTACCTACTTTTGATGGTAGGACCGCCCTCAGTTGTCCAGGGGTCGTGACCAAACATGTACCTCTTGCTGAGGCTCACTGAGATCCTGTGTTTTTCTGGATATATTCAGGACTCCATAGATACCTCTCCTCTCTGGCCCTACCTGGAAAGGGGAAACATGGTAACACTTACTCCTGCTTTTGGCAAGAGACCCCTCATGTATTGGTTTCCTAGAGCTACCCTAACAAATTACACAAACCTGGTGGCTTAAAAACAACAGATTTATTCTCTCATAGTTTCTGGATGTCAGAAGTTCAAAATGAAAGAAAGTATTGGCAGAGTTGAGTCTCTCTAGAGTATCTGAGGCAAAACCTACGCCATGACTCTCTTTTGGCTGCTGGTGATTGCCAGCAGCCCCTGGATCTCCTCAGCTTGTAGTCGTATCACTCCAATCTCTGTCTCTGTGGTCACATGGCATTCTCATCGGACACTGCTCTTCAGGGTTAGGGCTCACCCTAACCCAGTAGACCTCATAGTAACTACTTATGTCACAGCTGAAAAGACCCTATTTTCATTTGGATTCTGAGGCTCTGTTGGACATGACTTTTGAGGGGCCACATGCAACCCGCTCCTTTCTTTGCAGCTAGGATCTTACAAGAGCTTGAGGCACCGTTCAAGCCTGGTTGACATTTTACCCACTCTTTGAATCTATATCTCTGCATGAAGTCTTATTTATCTAAAGAGAAAAGACCTGGATAACTGGCCTTTCATCATTAAACATACATTTGATTGGTAGCTTAGAGAACATAATGTGCCTATAAATTAGTCAGTGCTTGCCATGTGTAACTTAATAAGGGGTAGTTACCTTGCTTTGGGCAGCTGCACTGTGTGGGGTTTGTCACTGACCTTCAGTCATAGTAATAAAAGCTGACAGCTGTTGATCATTAATTATTTGTCAGGGAATATGCCACGTATTTAATATATAGTATCTCATTCCATTTTCATAGCAATCCTGTGAAACAGATGAATAAATTAAGACTTGCAGAAATTAGTTATTTATCGATGGTAAACACATTCTCAAATTGGCATCAGAGTGCAGAGATTGAACTCTTCAGCTCTGTTCAATGTAGTGTCCCTAGAAAAAAACACATCATCTTTACCATTGAGCAGATGAGAAATGTGTGGGTACAAGAAATTAAGTCATCTGCCGAAATCTCCTAGCCAATAAATCCGAAGTGCAAATCCTAGTCTGTTTTGCCTCAATCTAAATTTGGCAGTTTGGGCTCTAAGGGGGCCCGGGTAATGGTGGCAATGGAAAACAGAGGGTAGTGGGCTCTTTGAGGATTCAGGTGGTCAAAAAATGAGGAGGTAGAAACTTGGATAATAAGCTGATGTGCTTCCCCAGAGTTTGCGCATTCCAAGCTAGCCTGGCTATACCTGGCGGCTTGTACTCACAAGCCCTTTCTTCCTCCTTGAGGCTGGTTCTGTGTGTGTGGGTGCTGGGGTGGGGGTGGGGGGAAGACAATAGTGGCTCATACTGCTCTCTGCTCCATGGATTTAGGGCTATGGGCACTATTACATAGGGTGCTTCATGCTGTGAGTGATGGCCCCACACAGAAGTTGATTTCAGGACCTGGGCCACTTGCTTTGCTTCTAGCTCATTTCCTCCCCCTTTCTTCTCCTCTTCTTCTCCCTCACCCATGTTCAACCATTTTATAAACACTTCCAAAACCGACCCATAGTTCTCAGGTCACTGGGTAGCATGTCATTTCCCCTTTGAGATTACCTTTAAGGTTTATTTAGATTGTGTCTTCACCCCTCATCTCTAAAGTGGGCTTAATAACACCACCTGCTTTGCAGGGGTTATGTGAACATCAAATGAGATAATGATTTAATGAGCCAATAAATATTAGGTATATTAATTCAGCAATGAAGAGAAACTTTCAGAGCATAATTTGACCAAGGTATTTTCTACACTCCTTCTTTAACATTGGCATAAATTTGGCCATATCTCTGATTTTCAAGTGTGTTCTTCTATAAAGACTTTGTTCCACTTTTTCCATAAAGCACTGAAATGTTTCACAAACATTTGAGTGTCCAAATTACATATACAAACTGAGGTCTCAAACATGAAAAGAAGCAACATCAACACCAAACCCTTTATTAGACTATCAATTGATTTTTAATTAGGAACATAAATTCACTATATTTTAAGCATAATTAAACCTTTAAAAAAAAATTAGAAGTTGTTTGTTGAAGTAATCCAGTACAAATCTCAGATTTGTTCTCAGTTCCGTCGTCTCCTACAGGATTATAACTCAGAACTCAATTTAGCCACTAGCTTTCCTACATTATGCAATTCCAGGTCATGCGCTCTGTGAGCACTGCCGTGGAGCTCGACCCTATCACATAACTTCATTCCTAGGACCAGAAAACAAAAGCCCGGCCACAGTTCTGCCGGACCACAGGTCTTCAACAACACCCAGGGCTCTTCCCCCCTGAGTGTGTTTGGTTGAGGAGTCTCGTATTTACTATAAGACAGGCACCCACTTCTTCATCTCAGAGTGCAACTGAACTCTTCATTTCACTGTCCTCACTTAGAGGCAATTTGTGTTTTACACTCACACATTTCCATTTTTCTTAGGTACCTTATAAAAGTGAGAAAGTGCTGCAACTATGTCCTCTGAGAAAAACTGGCAAAGATAAGCCAACCCTTAAAGAGGCTATATTTGACCCTGATGATGAAACAAACAAACAAAAAAAGATAAAGGATCCAGTAGCAGCTTTAGAAGGGCAGCAGGTGCAGGTGGCATTTCCCACAAAGTGTGATCTTTAGGATGAAGCAAGGTGATCCTAATACCTGGTGCTGAGCTGTGCTTCCCAAACCCTCTTGCTCCCCTCCCCAACTCCATCATGGACTGATCCTTTTGTAAAATATAAATGAATTACTAAAAAAAAAAAATGAAGGTCAAAAACACACAATATACTAGCCCATATTTTTTATTATTGGATTCAACAGACATGTTCTTAATTTGTAAAATTGCTATAAAAGTTCCTAAATACCCTCAGTATTGGTACCAATTTCATCATGGATGAGTAACTGACAGAGGATTGATGTGGGGACATGGACCACACTTTGAGTGGCACCACTAGACTGGTAGAATAGTAAGTAGCTCCAGACAGATGTCACACTAGAATCACCTGGGAAGGTGTCCCAAATCTGTTTTTCCTTGAAGGGGGTAGAAGTGTGGCAGTTGGTCCACTACTCAGTTTTTTAAAAGCTTCCCAGGTCTTTCTAATGTGCAACCAAAGTTGAGAACCTGCTCTGGAATAAAATGCCTCACTTTTATTTCAGCTTCGTTCCTGCCAAACACTGACAAACAGCCAGCTCTGTCACATGTGAAACAACCCTGACAGTCCGGAGAGCTTAGACATTTGAGCCCAGCTTTGCCAAAATGAAATAAATGTTTAGCTCTTCTTTTTATTAATAGTCTTGGCATTCATAAGGAAAACTCCTGAAGAATTTAAAGAATTCCTTAAGAAATCATGATATCCTTTGCTTTTATCATATCAGTACTAGCTGACCATCTGATCTAAAATTGTTTCCTATGTGAATTTACTCGGGGGGTGAGGGTGACCTTTCCTTTGCAATATGGTACGCGTGGACCTGTGTTTAATACCAGACTCAATGTTTACTACTTGTGGAACCAAGGACAAGTTCTCTAAAGCCTCCGAGCCCTAGTTTCTTAATGCCTTCCTCAAAGAGTCGTTATAAGCTTTCAATGAAAAAATTGTATATTGGTTACATAGTTGTGTCTGGCAGCTAGTGGAGTCACTCGAATGTTAACTCTTGCTCCCATTTCCAGCCCTGACATCTCCCTAACATGACCTGAAAGAGCGAATCAACTGGCATCTACTATAATGGATTGTGGATCCATTCTGATGCATCGATGCCCATGCCTCTCAGGCCGATAAATATTTTGAATATGGCATCTGTCCATTATGTCTCTTGGGCAGAGTCCATTCAAAGTTATAATGCCTGGCATTACACATTAATAAGTTGGTATCTAGTTTATCAATTTTTCATGAGCGTGATTCATGTGAATCAGCCTTCAGAGTCTAATCAAACTTAGGCATACTCATATGATTAAGATCTTGAACTTGTAAAGTGTAGACAAATGTAGGCCCAGGATGACCTCATCATGTCACAGAGTCCCATGTAGATGGGACTCAACATTACCCTGGGGCTGCTCTCTAACTGCTAAAGATATTAGGGAACTCAGGAGCAGCGGGGCGCAGCCGCAAACACAGAAACAGCCGATCCTCTCTGAGCGCAGCTTTCTGCTGCGCCCGGGAGCAGGGAAGCTCTCAGTGGCTCGGCCAGGTGGAAGAAAACGGTCCAGAGGTTAGAGTACTGTGGTTCTTATACAGCTGAAGGCTGTCTGTACCTCGTCTTCCTCCCTCTCACTTTGCTCACCCATCCTTGTAAACAAGCCTACATTTCAAGGTTAATATGACTGTTTCAGAGAACTTAGGCCCCAAGGACCCGGCAGTTTACCCGAGAGATATGTTGGCCCACGCTTGGCGTCCCATTTCTAGCAGCAGAAGCAGCAGTGCATCGGAGCGAAGGAAGGAACTCACAGAGACCTCCAGGGGCTCGAGCCCAGGTATGTCCTGTCTTTGTAGGTCCTTGCATTTCCCATGGTCGTTCTTATGTTCCCGTCTTAGATGATACTAAGGGTAGTCTACCCTCCCCAGCAATGCAGGCTTTGCTTTGTACTGTCGTTAGCAGGTGGTTCTGCCCTTTTAATGATAAGCAGCTCAACACTTCGTAAGTTAACCCTCCTAATAATAGAAAATTCTTCCTTCTACTGAGACCAAAGAGTTTTAAGAGTTTCACTCATGTTTCTACTCCTATGCTCCAGAAAACGCAAGGCAGTTCTTCCCCCCTTTCACACAGACCCAGAGAACAGTGTTCTTCTCTGCCAATACAAAACAAGTTAAAGCAAAACTCTGGGAGTCGGCATGGCGAGGGCGCCGGTGAGCCCACCCACCGGCCTGCCCTGCCCCCTACCCTGCTGCAGCCCTAGGGACCTCTGCAAGTGCCCTCTGACTACACAGGGACCTCTGCAAGTGCCCTCTGACTACACAGGGACCTCTGCAGTGGGGACATGCTCGGCAGCCACTTTGAGCCGACCTTCTGGAATCCTCCTCTGTGTTCTCCTGAGACGAGCCCAGAGGGGAGCTCTGGAAACAGATGCCAAGAAGAAGAGATCACTGCGCTTGAATGGCGCAGCAGCGCCTTCCGGAGCCAGGCCTGCCTTCTTCCCAAAGCCCCTGCCTTCCAGTTCTTAGCGACGCTCCCTTCCAGTTGCTGTGACAGTTTGTGGCCTGACCTTCTCTGTGAGGAACAGCCCCAGGGCTCCTCTCTGTAACGAAGAAGGAACAGGCAGCCCTGCTGCCTTGACTTATTTTCCGCCCATCTTCAGCCAGAGGCGTAGCAAAACTGATTTGTTTGTGAGTTGTTTTGTTTTAAAGGGAGGGCATGAAGGGAACAAAACAACTGGGGTTTCTATTTTCCACAATTCTGATCTCCTTGAATGGAAACTCTCATCATCTGGCATGCTCAGGGGGTGGGCTGAGCACAATGGAGAGTTTACACAAGCTGGGGTGGGGAAAGCTCTCTGACTTGGGAAAAATCTGCTTCGGATTCTCTTCGTGGGCGGGGCGCGTGCGCACAAGGAAATTTTCCGAAATTGCCAGCACAGTCTCACACGGCAGTTCTGAAAGCTGGGGTAGGTGGCCTGAAAAAGGATTTTCAAAATCTTTGCCTGTCAGGGCAGAGCTGCGGAAACCCCACCCCAAACCTGCTTTCCAGCAAGGCCCCATCCTCACAGGGCTTGGCAGAGCTCAAGGATCAAAGGATGGGTTTCAGCTTGCAACCACCTGAGCT
>PVJD01012001.1:0-42489 GCA_004026545.1 Mormoops blainvillei | reverse complement strand
CCCTTCCCTTCCCTTCCCATCTCCTCCTGTGACTTCTCCAAAACATTTCTTTCTGTTCTTAACTCAGCAACTGTGGCCCAGTTTTGGAGCCACAACTCCACCCACTTTTGGAGAAGAGAAAAACCTTCATGAAGATCTTCTCTCTTCCTTCTGTTACCCTTCCCTTGTACACTAATTCTGGTTCCCATCTATCCCAGCATGATTATTCCGAATCCTGTCTCCTTCCAGGGGTCTGGCGCCGTATTAGGCAAGAATATAAGCAATGGGGTGGAAGTGATAAGTGCTTATTTGAGATTTTTAAAGGTTGTCAACATTAATTGTGCCACAGAATCAGCTTATCTGTGAAATGGTGATATTAACATTGTGTTAGGTTGTTGGGTGGATTTAATGAGAAAATGCAGGTGAAGGGTTCCCTGAGGATCTGGCCACGTCCTTTGCCTCCTTGAATTACCAAAAGGAACCTGGGTACCTTCTTGGGCCACCTGAAGGCTGGCTTTTGTTTTGTTTTTACGCAGTCTGGACTTGGCTTCTTCCTGCTCTGTTCTTCCCTCATTGACTAGGCTAATCCTCTCCTTACTCTTTTGAGTTATTCTGGAGGGGCCTAATCTAGCCAGGCGGGAGAATTACCATTAACTCTTTGGGTGGAGTCCGGTGCTCCAGGCCAGTTCCCAAGACTTTGGTCAGCACAGAAGGGGCCGCCCTTGCCACCCTTGACCAAAGTACAAGGAGTGAATGACTTGCAGCCTGAAAGGGATGTTGGTTTTGGTAAATGTCATGACTAAGATCAGCAGCGTGGCACAGATTGAGCATCTGATTTATAGAAGTGAATGTATTTATTAATCACATTACTGGGGCTTGAAACATTTGTGTCTTTTAAAAGTAGAGGAGAGGATATAGGGGCTTAGCCCATCTTCCAGCTCAGGCTGGAACCACATGACGTGAATTTGATGATCACAACTTATTGTTGTGCTACTTTAATTTACTTTGATGATTTATATGACACCTCCAGACAGCACTTCACAATAATATTAATTATGAAATGATGATAGTCAATCTTAGATTTAGAAAATGTTTCCATTTATGTATGAATATATCCTGTTTAAACACATATGTATTTATACTAGGACTGACATGAAATATTAGAATAGTTATTAAAGGTGTAATTAGCAAATTAACACATTGGGATTGGTT
This sequence comes from Mormoops blainvillei, assembly GCA_004026545.1. Taxonomy (NCBI): domain Eukaryota; kingdom Metazoa; phylum Chordata; class Mammalia; order Chiroptera; family Mormoopidae; genus Mormoops; species Mormoops blainvillei. The sequence continues at coordinate 41,298 of PVJD01012001.1, read as the reverse complement.
TATAGTTCTGTTTAAGAAAATAATCTGATTATGTCAAATGCTATGACTTGAATAAAGGTCAACACTTTGGGCAGCTCGGGCTCCTCCAGGGCAACATAAAATCCACAGGGTCTAAAAAGATGCATGGATATCAATATATTGCCACTTATTCCTGCATTAATGAAGTAAAGAAGGTAGAGCATCTTGGTTTGAAAACACACAAGTGTTAACCTTGACTAAAACGATGTAAGCAAGGTCTTGATTAATTAATTTAGTCACTGTTCTGCTTAGCAATAAATATTAGTTGGGGTTTTAGAATGTAGCTGGGATCTGTTTAAAACTGTATAGAAAACATTTGGGCGAAAATTGGAAGTAATCTCCAAATCTCTCAGTTCTGTTTTTTAGACAATCCTGGTGCAGTCACGTAGTAATTTAGTGTGGACTAAATTGTGAGCAAGATAAAGTCTTCTAGGCCTCCCCACCTTCCTCATCCTTCACTCTTGCCCCTCCTGGTGGCAGCCTGTCCCTGTGTCTCTCTGTGCTCTCGTAACTGAAGTCTGGTTACAGGAAAGGAACTATGTTATCAGTCATCTGCATATAGTATGTCTATCTCTAATCAGAGGAGGATTCTGTTTTCTGCAGGATATTGAATGAAATGATTTGTCTTTGTAAAGCAGATTCAGGCATCCGTTGGGAAGTTCATTTAGCCCTCCAGAGACTGCCTCGTGGGGGGTCACTTCCTCTGAAGCTGGCCCTGCTAGAGGAGAGGGATGTTGTCCTATCTTTGTTTCTCTTCCAATCAAAGCTCAGCGACAAATGAAAAACATTAGCCCTTTTAACTTCAGAGGACAGTTGGACAGGTGACTAGATCCAGACACCACATGGGGGCAGAAGCTGCCCTATGGTCTGGGCCTATAGGACCCTGAATGCTGTGGTGTGTGTTGGCATATCAGACTTCCTCAGGCTTTTCAAATGACAGGATCCAGTGAGGGAGTGCGTACTTCCCAACCTCTTCCCTAGGAACCATTTTAGTGATTGAAGTGTCTCATATTTCTTAGGTGAGTTGAGAGCGAAAACAAGTTTGAGAGTTATGGAACAAGACTTAGTGAACTGAACTTTTTAGAAGCACAGCTGTCTTAAAACACACATACGCACACATGCATACGCTTTTTATATATGGGTTAACATGGGGTCAGAGGTGATTGTTTAATCCCTGTAGCAAATTAATGGTTTTAGATAATAGTGGTATCAATTATGATAATGTGACATGTAACTGCAGAACAGCAAACTCAGAACTGCTCCATCCTACATTAAGTTGAAAATGCCAGCGTGGTGGCTCCTGAGAGACTGAAGAAAAAAAGAGTCCAGCTCTCAGAGATTGTGCAATTTGAAAAGGATTAAGAAAAGAGTGAGAGGGCCTTTTGGAAATGCTGACTGGGAAGCCCATAATTTAAATTGGTTTGATAATGTAGTTTCAAGGAATTTGCATATGTTTTATAAGCAGCTCACATTTTTTTCCATTTTCTAGAACATTTCCACTCCTGTCCTTTAAATTAGAGCAAATCTGTTCCTCAAAACAGCAATCTTAGTTTGAGCAAAGATTGAATATTCCACATTAAAAATAGCACATTGATGCTAGGATGTAATGCACATCGATGTCCACACAGAGACATTGGGGTTATAAAAGAAGAGTGTCGGGTGTAATTTCTCTCTCTCACATTTTTCTAGTTAACTTTACCCAGAGAGTTAATTTTCTACTCTTGAAGGACAGGGGTTACGTAGTCTGTACTGTGTACTTCTCACAGTAATCAAATCAGACTCTTAAATAGAAATCCACCTGTGGGTGGGCTAGACAGCTTTTTCCCATGTGAAAGTGTCCTGGTTATAAATGGCTAAAATTGTCCTCCGTGTAAGTAAATGAAGCACTAGGAGGCATCCCATCACTCTGGATGCCTTTGCCTACCTGGCTACGTTTACGAAGATATATTTTCTTTTAAGAGATTCTACTAGTTGTAGCAACCATTTCCATAAAGCCAAAATGTTTGCAAGTTATTTATTGCATACTAACCTTATTAACTATAACCTCTGAAAAGGTAAATCTGCCATATCCAGGCTCATCTAGTTAGATGGACAGATAAATGAGCCCAGTCAATAAACTCAGCAGGAGGTAACATTTGATGTTAAATCTTATTAGATGGCAAATAGATAAATGGAAAATTAAGAGATAGACTTCTTCAGTCAATTCTTTGCTACTGTAACAAGCTCTAATTTAGCTTTATAAAGCAGACTTGGTAAAGTCATTCCCCTTCTTATAACTCTAATAATGGCTACCATTACCTCTAGAATAAATACCCATCTTTATTTGGGAAGTCTTTTCTCACTTCTCTTAATAGATTAAGTTTCTTTGTTCATGTTACAAAACTCCACAAGGGCAGGATGATATCCATGGTATCCATGAAGGCTTGTATATCTTGTTTGTATTTCCAGCCCTTAGCAAGGATCTGTCTGGGAACCCCCCAAAAATGTTTGCTAAATGAATGAATTAATGAATGAATGAAGCATATTTCTCTCTCTCCTCCATCTGTATTCCTTCCCTCGCCCCAATCCCAAATATCAGAAATAATAGGTGTTGGGGAGGTAAGACAGAAATGAAATTTTGTGTATTTTACTTTTATACTCTCTGAGAGAAAGGAACAGAAGGAGGGAGAAGGGGAAAAAGAAGGAGACATGGTATATTTCCCATTTTCATGTGATTCCTCACTTTTTTAAACCACTTTACATTTTCATCTAAACAAAATTTTAAAATTAAAAATTAAGTAAAAGAGCACATTTTCATTTTGAAAATGATAAGCAATGAATAAGTAAACAGTGTAAAATAGAAAGAAACCACATCCAAACACACACATCTTTTCATATAATTACACACACACATACTCAAACAGAATTTTACTAATAGGTATGTGTCATTACTATTTCTCGTGTAATGATGTATCTGGGAGAGATTTCTACATTGGTTAATATAGATCTACCTCAGTAATTCTCAACCCTGTAGGCACATTAGCATCATGTGGATAGTTTAGAAAAAAATACAGATGCCCAAACCCTATCCAAGACCAATGAAATTGCAGTGGAGCCCTGGCACTGGTATATTTTAAATAATCACCAGGTGGTTCTCATACTTGTCCAGGATTGAGAACTATAAAACTTAATATTTTAACAGCTGCTTGGTTTTTAATTATATGAATAGACCTTAATTTATTTAATAAATCTCTTGCTGATAGGTTACATCCCTTTCATTTCTTAAGATCATTTATCATTTGAAAAAAAGTCGAAACAATGCTAGAGGCTCATTCAAGCACTATTAGCTCTGGAGTGGATTTTGGTATCATAGATCCCCTTTCTGGGCCAGCAGAGGGGTTGTATTAAATGTTGTAATTACCAAAAACACCTTGCTACAAGGCTGACTCGTGACACAGGCACACATCACAGGCTGTGGCTCTGGATGACGAGTCGTTAACTCAGAGTCAGCGTAGTGATCGTGCTCAGACTGGTCGAGGAGCATCGTGACTCTCGGGGGCAGGGGCAGATTTTTAACGTGGTGAATTTAAATAGAACCTTTTTTACTTTTCCCTTGAAAGGTGTGAAATTCTACAGTGAATATTGGAGACATCTCAAGAACTTACTTAGTGATTAATGCCTGTCTTTTGGGTTTTTTTAAATAATGAGGTTGTTTTGAAGGTATTGAGGAGCCTTTCCAAGAGAATGGCTTATGACTGGATGCTATATTTTGCTTAAAGCCAAAATGTTTGCAAGTTATTTATTGCATACTAACTTTCTTAACTATAACCTCTGAAAAGGTAAATCTGCCATATCCAGGCTCTTCTAGTTAGATGGACAGATAAATGAGCCCAGTCAATAAACTCAGCAGGAGGCAACATCTGATGTTAAATCTTATTAGATGGCAGAGAAGTTGTCCAAAAACCTTTCTGGAATAAATCAGCGATAGGTAAATAAAAAAATAAATTTGCATAAGGAAAATCCTGTGCTCTTTCTACTCATTCACCCTAACGATTACAATGGTTTAAAAAATATTTTGTAGACTTTATAATTTTTTTTTTGAGAAAGCTTTAGGTTTACAGAAAATTGAAGATTGCAGGTTTTATTTGGCTTCAGCACAGATTTCTTCCCAGAGCCTTCTGAAGATAGTTTTTTTTGCAACCAAAGGTGGCACCTTCCTAGGAAGACTTACAATCTGAAGGTTTCCCCCTTGCTCCGGCCCAGTGATTCTCAAACTTCACTGTGCGTCAGAATTACCCAGGGGGCTTGTGGAAACACAGAGTGCTGAGCCCACCTTCAGAGTTTCTGAGTCAGTAGGTCTGTTTGGGATCTGAGGCTTTGCATTCCTGACAGTTCCCAGGTGATGCCAATGCTGCGGTTTTGCAGACCACTCTTCGAGAACCACTGCTCTGCACACAGCGCTTGCTGGCTGACTTAGCAAGTCAAAGGGCACGAAACAAAAATGGGATTGAACAGTGTTCTGTCTGGCAGCAGTCCTTTTTCTTTTGACTTGTGCCTGGTTGGATTTCTGTTTGTATTGGTCATAATCACAGCAGCTGCTGTATGGATCTATTTTTAATTGTGTGCCCTTTTGGAGGTTGTGTTTCTTGCTAAATAATGCATGGCTCAGGAGTAATGGTCAGTGTGGTGGTCACTTGAACGCAATTCCTAAAGCAGGGTCACTCAGATTACCATTTTTACTCATTTTTACTACCTGTGGTAGTAGAGCAGACTGATTCAAGAAACCTAGACTGTCACACACACATTAACTGGGAACTGAGAACAGTAAGAGATGAAAGAGGCTATGATTTGTCTCAGCTACCAGCAATTTGTCTTCAGAAACCATGACAGCTACCTCCTGATTTCTATTATGCAATGCGCTTGCAAATAGCCTTGCACAGCAGTCTTAATCAATAGTGGGTCACAGAGGCTCTTCTTTCCCCACAATGGGGAAAAACGGCCTATTAACCCATTTAATTGATAGAATCCACTCTCTGGCAAAAGACAGAGACATCTCTTTTAGCTGTAATTAGGGACTTTCCCTATCTCTAAGCACTCTTAATGACAGAAAAATATATGTGTAATCTTTATGTATTTTTAAATACATAATGAGCACAAGGCTGGTGGGGTGGGAAGGGGCCCAGGTATAGTCTTGTTCAAAACCTCCTTTATTTGTTTCCAGGTGAGGCCAGTCTCTGCTGCCGTACGCCGTTAGGCCCAGCAAGCTAATAGGCATGTATTCTCAGCGTTGGCCATTAGTGTCCTAAAACTCTCCCAGCCTCCTTTTGCACTTGGAGAGGTTGGTGCCTTGGCATAACATAGCCTCAGCTCTATTATTTACTGGCAGCTTTGGAGAAGTCGTGGATGTGTCTCTGTGTCCCTCACAATGATATGCTGGGCTCCCTAGGGACGTGATGACGGTGACATATTCTTCCTCCAGCATCTCACTCTTGCTTCCTTTCACATGGATGGAGTGTGAACTCTAGCTTCGATTAGTGTTTGTACTATTTCTTACACTTTAAATCTAAATATTTACATTGTGACAGTTCTGTATATTAGAGTTCTCAAAAATATTTATCATCTCAGCTCTGAGAATGTTTGCATTTATATTGTTTATAGAACAAATGGCATATCATGCTTATGTGGATTTCTTGTATAGATATTTGTGGCCTATAGATATTTATCATCAGGTGCTATCTCTTCAAATTATAGATTATTATAATGTACTTATTTAGTAGTGCTGATTTTCTTTTGAGTAAAACAGATTAATATGAATTATATGAAGTATGTCAGACTCTTTAGTCAGACTGCCTTTAGATTGTGATGTAATGTAATGATTAAGGTAATTAGCTATATTACCTTAAACTAGCTTTTGTCTCTAAATCTTAGCTTGCTTATCTGTAAAGAATAGGTAATAATAGGACCTCCTTCATAAGGTTTTAAATAAAGATAAAGAAGAGAAAGTTCAGAGTCCTGAGCAAGATCCTGGCATATAGCACCGTGTTTGTTACAGTGATGAGAATGAGGAAGATGAGATCGATGTTCATCTTCAGTAGGATATCCATTTTGAGTTGTACCTCTCCTCCAGTTTCTCAGCATTCTTACTGACTTGCCTTATTTTATGGACAATAGCAGGTTAGCATCTAAGATGTAGTCATTGACCACGAAACAGCACAATTGATAGGTGCAAATAGGCTCTGGCATGGAGCAAGAGTATCTTGTTTACCCGAAGCTCAGACATGAGACGGGGACCTCACGAACCCTATGCCCCAGCCAGCCGAGCTAAAAAAGTTGTGTACTGCTCTTCTTTCCAAATCAATGTTGTTAGGTGCTAAGAGTCAGTTTGATTTAATGGACAGGAACCAAAATAAAGATTGGATGACCTAAAGATAAGCTGTGCTAAATTTTAGTGTTGTTCTAACACCCAAACAAAAGTACCACTAGAATTCAGGGTTAACAACAACAACAACAACAACAAATTTTGGCTCTTTTTGATTTTTTCCAAGTATTCTGGTTTGATGGTATAAGAGGTTGAATTGTGGATGAGGATAAGATAAGCAGTTGACTAAGCCCATGTCTGGATGGCAGCATTTAAGCTTGTCTTTGGGTTGGAATTCCCTTTCTTTGCCATATTTGGTACTCTGCACAAAGAATACTACCTTGTATTGAGGGAATAGTTTTTCTTTTCTCCAAGAGATGGATTACATAACACATATCTATCACCTTCTGATATAGATGTGAGAAGTGAAAGCATTAAAAGAATTCAGAGGTACTTTTCCTAGAAATCACATTCATTTTTGGACAACCAAAAAAAAAAAAAGTGGAACTAAATATTGGGTTGGCCAAAAAGTTCATTTGGTTTTTTTCCATATGATGGCTCTAGTAGTGCTTAGTTGTCTTTAACTTCATTTGAAACAATTTTGTTAGACTGCCACATCAGCGTGCAGTTAAAAAAAATCAAAACTGGTGAATTTTTGTGCAGCCATTTTAATACTGAAGATGGAAGAAGATACGCAAATTTTTTTGTGTATTATGCTTTATTATTTCGAGAAAGGTAAAAACACAACTGAAATGCAAAAAAAGATTTGTGCAGTGTATGGAGAAGGTGCTGTGACTGATCAAACATGTCAAAAGTTGTTTGCAAAGTTTCTTGGTACTATTAACATTTTGGCCAACTAATTTTTTGCTGTGGGGCTGTCTTAACACATTGGAAGATGTTTAGCAGCACCCCTGGCCTCTACCCACTAGAAGCCAATAGCGGGAGATAGCCGACATACTCAAAACATCCAAATCAATAAAGTTATTGGTGAAAAATGAAAAAAATGTGCCTTTTATTTTATGAAAAAAACTAAACAGACTTTTTGACCAACCCACTATGTTCAATTTTGACTCACACTGTGATCTGTTTTGCTCCACATTTTATAATGTGAATAATTCAGCCAAACACATCAGTTATATCTTGGTAAATTTTCATTGTAATCAAACGTGGATAAGGTACTCAAATGTAGAAGGACTTCACAGGGAAAGAGAAATGATATTTTCACCATGTGGAATTCTCTGGTGTAGTTAGGAAGTACAGAATCCTATCAGAGTATTGTAAGATAATGCTAAATAGTTCTTGGTAGAGTTCTTTAAAATCAGTAAGTGCTAAATCTTTTTCTTTCCACCAATAAAAGCAGAATAAGATGAAGAAATGCCAGCACATTATCCACTTATGCTCCTTCTTAACAGGTGAAATAGATAATAATTCATCAATCCCCTAGGAGGTGTTTTTTCAGTGTCCCATTAGCATATGTATCAAGTTTGACACTCTTGCAGGGATATCCAACCTTTTGGCATCTCTGGGCCACACTGGAAGAAGAAGAGTTGTCTTGGGCCACACATTAAATACATAAACACTAACAAAAACAAAAAAATTCTCATAATGTTTTAAGTAAATTTATGATTTTGTGTTGGGCCACAATTCATAGCCATCCTGGGCCGCATGCGGCCTGCAGGCCATGGGCTGGACACCACTGCTAGGGGATAACTATGAAAGAAGTAGAAGATTCTCAGCTTTCAAATTGTTCAGAATCTAGTTGGGGAGAAAACACCAACACCTAGACAATAACAATGAACAATTTAAAATGTAGTAAGGGCTGTAGTGTGGTACCAAGGTTTAGAAGAAGGACCAGCTGTACTCAAGGAAGCTGCAGTTATCAGTGAAGGCTTTGTGTGCGTATGTGGGATTGGGCTGGGCCCAGAGCGATAGGTACATGTATATGAACTGAGAGGCCAGGAAAGGAGAAGGGCTCTTCCAGGCAAGGAGAAATCCGTCAGTCTTTGACCTGAGGCCTGATCCTGTTCAGTTATATGAAAATGGAAGTTAAGTGGAAATCTCATGCCTCTCTCATAGAATCTCTCCAATGACAAACTTCAGAGGATCACTTTAAGTGTTTCGTAGGAGAATTCAACATGAGGAAGGTTGGCAGGCTGTGTCCCCAGCTTTCATTGAACATAACCCTCTCGCTCAGGGTAGGAAAAGATAAAGAACGGGAACTGCTGTGGGATTCAAAGAAGGAACAGAGGATCCAGGTGAAGCTCTACTGCCTATTTTTTGCAGTTTTGAAATCCATGCAACTCAACATCAAAAAAAAATTTCTGATTTTCCACATGCTTATCTTTGCTGTTTATACTCTTCTCATTAAGCATGGATACACAGTTTAATTGCTGAGAGAGAAATTAAATGTATTATCAGTGAATCAGTTTTTTTATTCCAATAAGAAAAGCCACTATCCTTGCGGAACTCACAGTTTCTTCTCTCTGTCTTCTTGACTCTTGAGTAAACGGGGAGCAATCACATATATACTATCTCTGTTTCACGGTGGTCACAGATCTCAGTAAGCTAGAAATTTGGAGAATTTACAGTATTCTAAGTGCAAAGTGTTTTGAGCGATTTAGTAATAGGTTTTATATTGTAAATAGTGACGATTTTTCTTTTTAATGCCATGACACTTTAACTTGTAATTTCTACTCTTGTAACCCCATGTTTTAAGTGGGAGTGTGATGTGATGCGTTTTCTTGTTTTTGAAACCACTAGGATGGGATGAAATTTTAAATCCTTTGAATTCTTTTCACTGTCCTGAGGAAAGAAGATAGTAGAAATTCCATTTTTTATTTTGAATTACTTTATTTTTGTTTTCATGCAGCTAAAGTTCCTAGTAAGCTTTTTTGTTTATAAATTAATATTCATAGGTGACACCTTGCTGAAAATACAATGGATTAAGTAGAGAATATTTTTTCCCACAGCTTCCTTCTCCAACAAAAATAAAGTAACCCAGTGTCCTTCTTAACTGAATGCCCCATCTGTCACCTCCATGGTGATCCAAGCCAACAGTCTCTGGGGATTAGTGTAGGGGTAAAGGGTCTGCCTGTGTAGCAGGATGGGTTTCAGGACATACTGGGAGAATCAGGATTTTAAGTGTCAGACTTATAGTTGCCTTTAAGTATTTTTCTTTTTTTAAAACTATTTTATTTATTTATTTTTAGAGAGAGAGGAAGAGGGAGAAAGAGAGGGAGAGAAACAAATGTGTGGTTGCCTCTCTTGCACCCTCTCCTGGGGACCTGGCCTGCAACCCAGGCTTGTGCCCTTACTGGGAATCGAACCAGCGATCCTTTGGTTCACAGGCATTCAGTCCACTGAGCCATACCACTGAGGGCAGTATTTTTCTGAATTATGAAGAAGTAAATGGAAACCTGTATTTCTGGACTATGATTATAGCTAAATAGCTGTTATCGATCCGTATTAGGCATAGCATGTGATAAAAAAATTTGGATATTTAACCAGTGATCTAAAATATCGTAGTGGCCCAAGGCTGGTGAATAAATACTATCATAACATTTTACTTAAAAAGTTTCATGACATTTAAACTAATAGCATTAATATTTCATTCTAGTAAAGTAGTATAAATTTAGGATTTGAAGTAAAATAAACCTAAAACATATAAATAATGCTGATTACATCTGCATGATGAGAATTACCCTTAAATAATCTATGCCCAGTTTGAAAATGGTTGCTATGATTATTTCCTTCCTACTACTTGCTCTGGGCTTTGTTTGTTGTTGTCCCTGTAGTTCTTGTAGGTGTAGGGTTAAGTTGTTTATTTCAGATTTTTCTATATTTCTTAGGTAGGCCTGTATTGCTATGAAGTTTCCTCTTAGGACTGCCTTTGCTGTGTCCCATAGGTTTGGGGCTATTGTGTGTTCTTTTCATTTATTTCCAGAAACTTTTTGATTTCTTTCTTGATTTCATTGGTAACCCATCCATTATTCTATAGCATGTTATTCAGTCTCCATGAATTTGAATGATTTTGAGTTTTTTCTTTGAAGTTATTTCTAGTTTCCAGCCATTGTGATCTAAGAAGATGCTTGATATGATTTCAGTTTTCTTGAATCTGTTGAGGCTTGTTTTGTGTCCTACCATGAGGTGTATCTTTGAAAATGTTCTAAGTACATTTGAAAAGAATGTGTATTTTGCTTCTTTGGGGTGAAGATCAGAGCAGAATTAAGTGACATAGAGACTAAAACAACAATTCAAAGGATCAATAAATCCGGGAGCTGGTTTTTGAAAAGATAAACAAAATCAATAAGACTTTAACTAGACACATCAAGAAAAAAAGGACGCAAATAAATAAAATCAGAAATGAAAGAGGAGAAGTTATAGCCAATATCATAGAAATTCAAAGGATTGCAAGAAATTACTGTGAACAACTATATGCCAAGAAATTGACAACCTGGGTGAAATGGATAAATTTCTAGAAACATATAACCTTTCAAAACTAAATCAAGAAGAAGCAGAAAGGCTGAATAGATTGATAACAACTAGTGAAAGTGAAGCAGTAATAAAAAAACTCAAAACACACAAAAGCCCTGGAATGGGTGGCTTCACAGGTGAATTTTACCAAACATTTAGGGAAGTGTGAACTCCTATCCTCCTCAAAGTATTCCAAAAATTTCAAGAAGAGGGAAGACTCCCAGAGTCTTTTTATGAGGCCAGTATTATCTTAAAACCAAAACCAGGTAAAGACAGAAGAAAGCAAGCAAGCTGTAGGTCAATATAACTGATGAACATAGATGCTAAAATCCTCAACAAAATATTGGCAAACTGGATCCAATAATACATTAAAATGATCATACACCTTGATCAAGTAGAATTCATCCCAGGGATGCAAGAATAGTATAATATTCACAAATCAATAAACATAATACACTACATAAACAAAATGGAAGATAAAAATCCCATGATTATATCCATAGATGCTGAAAAAGCATTTGATAAAGTACATCACCCGTTTATGATAAAAATTCTGAGCACAGTAGGAACAGAGGAAGCATACCTTAACATAATAAAGGCTACATATGAGAAACCCACAGCCAACATCATACTCAACAGGCAAAAACTAAAAGCTTTCCCCCTAAGATCAGGAACAAAACAAGGGTGTCCACTTTCACCACTTTTATTCAATCCAATATTGGAAGTTCTAACAACAATGATCAGACAAGAAAAAAATAAAAGGCATCCAAATTGTAAAGGAGGAAGAAAACTGTCATTATTTCCAGAAGGCATGATTGTATACATAGAAAACCGTATAGACTCCACCAAAAAATTACTCAACTTAATACGTGAATTTGGCAAAATAGCAGGATACAATGTCAATATTCAGAAATTGAAGGCATTTTTCTATACCAATAATGAAATCAGAAACAGAAACTAGGACAAAATCCCATTTACTATAGCAAGAAGAAAATTAAAGTGCCCAGGAATAAACTTAATCAAGGAGGTAAAAGACCTATACTTGGAAAACTACAGAACACTGAAGAAAGAAATTAAGGAAAGTACAAATAAATGGAAGCATATACCATGTTCATGGATTGGAATAATTAACATCATTCAAATATCCATACTACCCAAAGCAATCTATAGATTTAGTGCAATCCCTATTAAAATACCAATGCCATATTACATAAATTTAGAACAAATATTTCAAAAATTTATGTGGATCCAAAAATGACCCCAAATAGCCTCAGCAATCTTGATAAAGAACAAAGTAGGAGGGATCACACTAGCCCATATCATACTATACCATGAGGTGACTATAATCAGAACAGTCTAGTACTGGCATAAGAACAGACACATAGATCAATGGAACAGAATAGAGAGCCCAGAAATAAGCCCATGTCTCTATGATCAATTAAATTTGACAAAGGGGGAAGGAGCATAAAATGAAGTAAAAATATCCTCTTCAACAAATGGTGTTGGGAGAGCTGGAATGGTACATGCAAAAAAAGAAACTAGACCACTAACTTATACCATACACCACGATAAACTCAAAATGGATAAAAGACTTAAATATAAGTCATGACTTCATAAAAGTTCTAAAGGGAAACATAGGCAGTAAAATTTCAGATATCCCACGTAGCAATATTTTCACCAATATATCATCTAGGGCAATGGAAATAAAGAAAAGAATGAACAAATTGGGCTACATCAAATTAAAAAGCTCCTGCACAGCTAAAGAAAAACGTCATCAGAATTAAAATGGAACCAACCAGATGGGAAAACATATTTGCCAATTATACCTAGGACAAGGGTTTGATCTCCAAAATATATAAAGAACTCATGATTCAACACCAGGAAGGTAAACAATCCAATTAAAAAAATGGGCAAAGGATCTGAATAGATGCTTCTCCAAGGAGGACATACAGAGGACCCATAGGCATATGAAAATATGTTCAATATCACTGGCCAGCAGAGAGATGGAAATTAAAATCACAATGAGATATACCACCTTACACCATCAAAATAGCCATCATTAACAAATCAATAAACAAGAAGTGCTGGCGAGGTTGTGGAGAAAAGGGAACCCTAGTGCTCTGTTGGTGGGAATGCAGACTGTTACAGCCACTGTGGAAAACAGTATGGAATTTTCTCAAAAAATTAAAAATGGAACTGCCTTTTGATCCAGTGTTTCCACTGCTGGGATTATACCCTAAGAATCCTGTTACACCAATTTAAAAGAACCTATGTACTCCTATGTTCATAGCAGTGTTATTTACAATAACCAAGTGCTAGAAACAGCCAAAGTGCCCACTAGTAGATGAGTGGATCAAAAAACTGGTACATTTACACAATGGAATACTACACAGCAGAAAGAAAGAAGGAACTCCTGCCTTTTGCAACAGCATGGATGGAACTGAAGAGTATTAAGCTAAATGAAATAAGCCAGGCTGCAAAAGACAAATACCATGTGATCTCACCTATAAGAGGAACCTAATGAACAAAACAAACAGCTAAATAGAACCAGAGGCATAGAAACATGGAACAGACTGATAGTGACCAGAGGGGCTGGGGGGTAAGGGGGAAAAGAAGGGGAAGGGCCTAGTCAAGGAACAGGTATAAATGTCCCATGGGCATGGACATTGGGGTTGGGATTGACGGTGGGAGCTGGGGGTCGGGGGGTGGCCTCAGCATGGGAGAGCAACAGGGAAAAATTGGGACCACTGTAATAGAACAACAATAAAAAAAAAAGAAAAAGAAGATGGTTTTATGAGAAAAAATATGTAGTTTTCCACTGGACTTTGTTTTATATAACTCAGTTAAATTCAGTAGCAGAGGCAAGAATATACAATGGGGAAAAGACAATATTTTCAATAAATGGTGTTCAGTTAACTGGACAGCTACATACAAGAAAATGAAACTAGACCAATTTCTTTCACCATATACAAAAATAAACTCTAAATGGATTAAAGACTTTATTATAAGACCTAAAACCATAAACTTCCTAAAAAGAAAACATTAGAAATAAACTCTTTGACATCAGTCTTAGTGATTATTTTTTTGGATCTGTCTCTTCAGGCAAGGACAACAAAAGAAAAAAAATAAACAAAACTAAAAAGCTTTTGCACAGCAAAGAAACCATCAACAAAATGAAAAGGCAACTCACTAAATGGGAGAAGATATTAGCAAATGATGTATCCAATAAGGGTTTAATATCCAAAATATATAAAGATCTCATATAGTTCAATATAAAAAAATGAACAATCCAATTAAAAAATGGACAGAGGACCTCGATAGACATTTCTCCAAAGAAGACAAACAGATGACCAATGGACTTGAAAAGATGCGCAACATCACTAATTATCAGGGAAATATAAATCAAAACAACAATGAGATGTTAGTTCACACTTGTCAAGACTGGCTGTTATCAAAAAGATAAGAAATAATGAGTGTTAGCAAGGATCTGGAGAAAAGGAAACCCTTGTGCACTGGTGGTGGGATTGCAAACTTAAGCCACCAGGGAAAACAGCATGGAGTTTCCACAAAAAATTAAAAATAGAACTGCCATATAATCCAGCAACTCTATTTCTGGGTACTTACATGAAGAAATCAACAACATTAACTTGAAAAGGTATATTCACCCCTGTGTTCACTGCAGCACTACTTACAATAGGCAAGATATGGAAGCAACCTAGGTGTTATTAATATGGGAATGGATAAAGAAGATGTTTTATATTGTATATATAATGGAATATTACTCAGCCATAAAAAAGAATGAAATCTTGCCATTTGCGACAATTCGGATAGACAGAGAAGGTTTTATGCTAAGTGAAATAAGTCAGACAAAACCCCACAAATATCATATGATTCCACAAATTGTATTTGACTAAAAAAAAGCCAAAACAAATGAACAAACAAAACAGAGTTGGACTCATAAACATAGAGAACAAATTGATGATTGCCAGAGGGAAAACAGAGAGACACTGGCAAAGAGGTGAAGAGGATCAAGAGGTATAAACTTTCAGGTATAAAATAAATCATGGGGATGTGATGCGTAATGTATAGCATAGGGAATATAGTTGATAATAACATAATAACTTTATATAGGGACACACGTTTATTGCATTTATCATGGTAATCATTTCACAAGGTATGTAATGTTGAATCACTCTATGTTGTACACCCAAAACTAATATAATATTGTATATTGACTATACTTCAGATTTTAAAAAGAAAAAACCTAAATGTAAATATGCTCATTTTATCATAACTCCACTTGATCTAGAACTGGATCCCATATGTTGAGGGAATGCTGTCATGGATGATATTTTAATTTGGGAAAGGAGTAGGTGCAAACAACATGTATGTATTTTGGTGGTCTTAGTGTCTTCCTGAAGTCCAAGTAGTTTCACAACATCCTGCCATCAACTTCAGAGAATATTTCTGGATACATTAGCCCTTCCATGGAAAACTTCCTGATACACAAACTGCTCTGGACATCTGCAATAACGCACATTCTTCCCATCCAATATACTCTTCAAAAGCATCTGGAACAGGAAACTCTCATCAATGCTTCTAAAGGAGTACACTTTTCACAACATTTCCCAGGGACACATATGGACAGTCCATGGGCAGGGTAGGTACACAGGGTCATGGGCAGCCAGACTGGATCCTTGTATCAAGGGTGTGCTGGCTAGTCCATTTGCCATTACAGCCACTTCCATCCTGAGAGTGTGAGGCTTACAGAGCTGAAGTCCTCTGTGTTAACTTTCCTGCGAAAAGGTGACCTTTTAGAATGCCAAGGGAAAAATAGATTTACTTAGAACAGAATTAAACTAAAAGTGGGAGTGTGTTCTGGGGAAGGAAACCATAACAGAAAGGATCTGAAATCATACTGTATGAAAGACTGTACAAAGCAGTGGTTGTAAGCATGAGCCTTTTCATCTGTCAGACCAAGGTTTGAATAGGACTTGGGCACTTACGAAGTTATCTAAGAAACCTTAGTTGTTAAGCCCTATTTCGTCATCTGAAAACCATCTGATTAAATTGTGAGGATCGAAAATAGATCAGACATGCTAAGCGTTTAGCACAGCTCCTGGTATCTAGGAAGCTCTTAATAAACATTAGTTCTTGTACTGTTATTGTTAGGAGCAGGTAATCCAATAGAACTTCTGGCCTGGAGAACTGAAAACTCAGGGACAAGGATCTTGAAACATTTGAAAGACAGACTCATGAAAAAGAGATGTGTTAGAAGACAGAAGCCGGGCTAATGGGTGGAAGTGATTGACCATATAACATCTGGTCCCCCCTTGAGCACCAGCATCACTTCCTCTGGTCCAACGGGGTGGGTGAGCTTCCCCATACTTTCTGGAAGTAAAGCCATTCCTAAAACTGTTCAAAGGGGATGAATATTTCAGGTCAGAGTAAAGAAAAATAATAATGCCTTTACAAAATGGAGCGGGCCAGTTTGTGAGATTATTAGTATCCCATCGTTGACAGTGTTTAAATGAATTGGTTTTGGATGCATTCATTTGGTATGTACTATGTGCCAGGTACTCTCTGGGACGTAAAGATGAGTAAGCACATTTAGTGCCTTCAAGATCATTGTATTCTAGACGGGGGTTGTGTGGAGATACATGTTTAACACAAGTAAGAGAAACAAAAGGCAGCATTGAATCCCTGTTTATCAAGGGTCTCAACTAATTAAATTTTGCTTTGGATGAAAGGCTGTCATAGATCTCAAAAACCCTTTCCATATCTAAGTTTCCATCATGCTCAGTATTGGGAGAGTTAGAAAAAATAAGTTTTTTTAAAAAGTAACTACTTTGTGCCAAGCCAACTATAAAGTATTTTTCAAATGTCCATTAGTGCATATGATATTTAAAACCAGTGGAACTGTTTTTTTGTGTCAGTACCATACTGTTTTGATTACTGTAGCTTGTAGTATGTTTCGAAATTAGGAAGCGCGATACATCCAGCCTTTTTTTCCTCTCCCTCAATATTGCTTTGGCTGTTTGGGGTCTTTTGTGGCTCCATATAAGTTTCAGGGTTATTTGTTCTGGTTCCGTGAAAAAAGCATTATTGTTTTGATAGGGATTGCATTGAATCTGTAGAGAGCTTTGGGTAGTGTGGACATTTTTAACAATATTAGTTTTTACTATCCATGAGCACAGTATATCTTCTCATTTATTTGTGTAACCTTAAATATCTTTAATCAATGATAGTTTTCAGAGCATGGGTCTTTCACTTCCTTGGTTTTTATTCTTTTTAATTTTTTTTTGTTGCAGTTGTAAATGGGATTGTTAATTTCTTATGTTTGTTATTAGTGTATAGAAATGCAACAGATTCTGTATATTAATTTTATATCCTGCAGCTTTAATAAATTCTTTTATTCTAATAGTTTTTTTGTGTGTAGTCTTTAGGGTTCTCTTTCTCTCTCTTTTTTAATCCTCACGCAAGGATATATTGATTGATTTTAGAGAGAGAGGAAGGGAGGAAAGGAGAGAGAGAGGAAGAGAGGAAAAGAAACATCAGGGCGAGAGAAACATTGATTAGTTACTTCCAGTACCCTAACCAGGGATTGAACCCACGACCTAGGTACATACCCTGACTGGAGATCGAACCCACAGTTTTTTGGTGTATGGGGCAATGCTCCAAATGAGCCACCCAGCCAGGGCTAAACTTAAAAGTTGACTTCAACTTCTAGAGTAGCACTATCCAATAGAAGTTTTTGTGATGATGGAAATATCCTATGTCTCTAACACTGTGTAGTGGAGTAACCACTGGCTACATGTGGCTATTAAGTACTTGAAATGTCTAGTGTGACCCGGGAACTGAAGTTCTATTAATATATTTTTTGAGGATTTTTACATTAGTGTTCATCAGGAATATTTCCTTTTCTGATAGTTTCTTTATCTGGTTTGGTATCAGGATAATACTGGCTTCATGGAATGAGCTTGGAAGCTTTCCTTTCTCTGCACTTTTTTTGGAATAGTTTGAGAAGAACAGTTTTTAACTGTTGTCTAAGTGTTCAACAGAATTTACCTGTGAATCAAGTTTCTTTACCTTTTCAAAGAATCAACTCCTAATTTCATTGATCTTTTCTATTATTTTTTAGTCAGTGCATTTGTTTTGCTCTGATCTTAATTATTTTCTCTCTTACAATGATTTTGGGCTGTGTTTGTTCTTTTTCTAGTTCCTTTAGGTGTAAAGGTAGATCGTGTATTTGAGGGTTTTTTTTGTTTGTTTCTTGAGGTAGGCCTGCATTGCTATAAATTTCCTTCTTATAACTGCTTTTGCGGTGTCCTATAGATTTTGGAATACTTTCTTTTCATTTTCATTCATTTTATGGTATTGTTTACTCATTTATTTCTCTTATGACCCATTGATTGTTTGTAGCATGTTGTTTAGCCTCCATGTATTTGTGTTTTTTCCAGTTTTCTTCTGTAATTAATTTCTAGTTTCATACAGTTGTGTTTAGAAAAGAAGCTTGATATGATTTCGGTCTTTTTAAGTTTATTGAGGCTTTTTTTGTGGCCTAACATGTGATCTATCCTGGAAAATGTTCCAAGTACACTTGAAAAAAATGTGTATTCTGCTGCCTCTGATGGAACGTTCCACATACAGTCATGTGCCGCACAATGATGCCTTGGTCAATGATAGACCACACACCAGAGGGTGGTCCCATAAGATTAAAATGGAGCTGAAAAATTCCTGTTGCCTAGTGAGGTTGTAGCAGTTGTAAAGTTATAGCACAAGGCATTGCTCTTGAGTTCGTGATGATGCCGGTGTAAACAACCTACTGCCCTGCCAGTCATATAAAAATACGGCAGATACAGCTAGGTACAGTACATAATACTCGATAATGATAGTAAATGTTACCAGCTTACATACTGACTATATACTATACTTTTTCTCATTATTTTAGAGTGTACTTTTTCTACACTTACAAAAAGTATGTTTGCTGTGAAGCAGTATGCGGTGTTATGCCAGCAGCAGCCTCATGTATCTCCTGTTTACTGTGTCTCTTGATTGCATTCTTTTCCCTTGCATTTGATTTAATCTTGTTTTGTTCATAATGGCCCCTAAGCATACAAAATCCACTGCTCATGTTGCCAGTAAGAGGCCACATTGAGTGAATGACATGAAAATGAAATAAAAAGTGATTAAGGACTACAGATGTGGAAAATTAGTGATATTATTGCTCACCAGTCAGGCATGTCCCATTCCATCATAGCTGCGATCATGAAGAACAAGAACCACGTGATGAAAGCTCTTAAAGGATCTGCCTCATTGCAGGCAACCAGACTAAGAAAATTTGAGAAGGACCTATATCAGACATAGAAAAACTTCTAATGACCTGTATTGAAGACTAGACACAGCAGTGTTTTCCTCTCAGTACCATGATGGTCATGGCCCAAACAAAAAGTTTGCTTTTTGTCCATTCTCCCTCTATTAACTTTCTACACTATTCCACTCCAAGGCTTCTTGCACTAAAGCTGAAAGAAGGAATATATTTTGTTATATCTTTACTTTAAAAACACTTCTGAACTTTTTAGAGTTCCTCTAGGTTTTCCTATTAGTTAAAAGCAGTTTTTTTTATAACTTTGGTTTCCATGGAAATGGATTCCAGGAGTACTTTAGTAAACCACTAGCTTTGTGTACCAGTGGAAAGTTGGATTATTATGGACTACCACAGTGAACTTCCTACCTGTAAGAGGAGAGTGAACCTGGTAGAAATACTTTAGAACTACAGTCGTGAAATAATGTGTGTGTATATATATGTATAGTTTAATATATATATATGTTTTTTTTACTGCAATCAGCAAATGATGTGAGTGTGTGTGTGTATATATATATAGTTTAATATATATATATATATTTTTTTTTTACTGCAATCAGCAAAATTTGGAAAGTGAGTCCTGCATTGCAGGCAAATGGTTTGGGAACATTTGCATGAAATTTATTGTTCACTAATCAGCTCAAGGCAGAAAGAACTGGATGAACTTGTATTTGTTTCAAATGCAATAGCATATAAGAAGCCATGGAACCCTATTTCTGAATTTTCAGCAACCTCTCTGAATTTTTACAAGTACCAAGAAGTAAAAGGTGGAGGAAAACGTAGGTGGATGAGAGCCTTCCCTGGGTTGTTTGCCTTTTGGTGAAAGGAAGATTGTTTCCCAAAGCTCAAGGGAATGTACCTGGTATTGTCAGCAAATATCCCTTTTAGGAATCTAGAGTACAGAACAGAACTCAGTAGAAAAATCTGTTAGAGTTTGCTAAAGACAGGGTAGACATAAAAAGTGGAGATTTTCTGGGAGAAATAGAACTACTTTTATAAAAAGTCTTAGGTTTCTGAGTAAGTAGAAGGAGAGGGAGTAATCAGATTTTGGGGGTCAACCCTGACTCTGCCCCTACAACCCTGTTCTTTGTTATCTCATAAGGGAACAGAGTGGGAGGAAAGAGAAAAGGAAGAAGGAAGAAAATAAGGCTGGACAGTGGAGGGAAGGAGTGGAGGTGTGTACATAGTTGATTGTGCTTATTTGGAAGGAGAGAATGAATCAAATTCCCCTTCTCCCTAATGTGGATTTTAATATTTAAAGTTACCAGTGGCATTTTTGAGGATATTAAGATGCTTTTATGTTGAACTGATTAAAATTGCAGTTAGAATAATGAATGACATGTAATGTATAAATATCCTACCTGACACAGTTTTTCTCTTTTTAAAGCATAAAAATTATAAACAACTGTAGTGGAACATTTTCAGAAGCTTTCTCCTGAGAGACAGGGTTGGGGAGCCAGAAGCACAGGGTCACTGGGTCCCGTGAAATGGGTTAATATTTGACTGGGGACTCCCCACATGCCTGGAACGATTCAGGGCTCTAGCCTCTAATAGCATTAAAGGGAGATAGAACTGCTCTGGAAATTGGCATTCATTTCCTTCTTAATCTTTCTAAGGCTGAAGATGCCTGTTGAAATAGGTTTTTGTATCTGGTAGGGAGAATTTACCAAGGCAGCCTGATTTTGAACCCAGCCATTTCTTGAAGCGTTTGGAACACGGCTCCAAACGATCACGCCTGCTTCTTCCCCTTGCCCGAGCGGCAGCAGACCTGCATCAAAGCCATCTCAGTTCCATTTCCCCAGCCCTGCAGATTGTACAGAAAGGGAGGCTTTTGGCTTTTGTAATTGGAATGTAAATGTGCCATCTTCTCCCTGGAGGCAGCCTCCACGGTGCTGAAGGTTAGCTGAGATCCAGGCCTTGGCAAGGAGCCCCGTGGAGGGTGTGGCAGGTCAGCCTGCTGGCTTTGAGAAGAGCCTTCCATGATAGCCAGTGCAGACATTCGCGGACTCACTGTAATTCCCCGGGGCAGAGCTCTGTGGGATTGCCTGGAGGGTTCCTCCCCCGCCCCACCCCAGAGGCATACCTGAGCGGCTGATAAGACGGTGCTCCCCTCTGTAAAAGGTCTAGTTAGCTCCAGAGTGACCCCGGCATAGACCTGGAGATGCCTTCACCCACCCCCACACCCTTCTATTCAGTCTCTGCTTTACTTTTTTCCTGCTTTCTGTGGGTTGCTTGAACATTTCGTAGAATACCATTTTGATTTCTCTATTGTGTTTTAAAGTGCCTCTTTGTATAGCATTTTTAGTGGTTCCTCTAGGTATTGTATTTATATATACATAATGTATCACAGTCTACTGGTATTGACATTTTACCAGTTCCTTTGAAGTGCAGCAACCTCCCGTTACCCTCCCCTTTTATGGTTGTTTTAACTATTTTCCCCGCATACATTGAGAGCCACAGTAGACAGGGTTACGGTTTTTGCTTTAATCACAAACCTATTTAGAAAACTAAAGAAAGGAAGGAAAGCCTCTTGCATTTACTAATATTTTTGCGCTGTTGTCCTTTCTTCTTTCATGTTGTTCCAAGATTCCTTATTTTATCTTTTTGCATTATATTCTTTCTTTGTAGAGAGCTCCTTTTAGCTGTTCTTGTAGGGTGGGTCTGTTGGCAATAGATTTTCTTAGTTTTCCTTCATATAAGAATGTCATTCCTGAAGAATATTTTCCCTGGGACTGCAGTCCTTCCCTGCAGTGTTAGAATCCTGGGTTGACATTTCTGTTCTTTCAGCCTCTGGTACCACTTCGTTCAGGCCTCCTTGATTTCTTATGAGAAATCTATCATTCAGTTTATTGCTCCCCTGTAGTTAATGCATCATTTGCCTGGCTACTTTAAAGATTTTGTCTTTGTCTTTAGTTTCCACAGGTGTGGCTATTATGTGTCTTGGTGTGGATTTCTGGATTTATCCTGTTTGGTGTTTACTAAGATTCTTAAAATCGTCTTTTGCCAAGTTTTGGAAGTTTTCAGCCATTATTTCTTTAAATATTGTATTTTTCAGCTCCACCTTCTTTTCCCTCACCTCCTAAGGGTCAGATGACCTAAGCTTTTGTGATCTTTTGTTATAATCCCACAGGTCTCTGAGACTCTGTTCCTTTTTTTCAGTCTGCTTTCTCTTGTTTTGATTGGGCAATTTCTATTTTTCTATCCTTAAATTCATTGATTCTTTTCCCTATCCTCTCCATTCTGCTGTTGAATCCATCGAATGAGTTGTCATTGCTTTTTAAATTTCAGTAATAGTATATTTTAATTCCAAAATTTCCACTTGGTTTTTTTTTTTATATCTTCTCTCTCTCTCTTTTTTTTTTTGCCAAGAATTCCTACTTCTTCACCAAACCTTCCTAGTTTTTCATTTGTTTCCAGAGTGTAATTGCTCATTGACGCTGGCACCACTCTGGCTGCGAGAGGCAGGTGTGCCATGATGCTGCTCCTAGGTGACCTCCACTGACGTCCCTGGGGATCGACACTACTGTAAAGCGGTGACTGTAAAGTCCTGTGCCCACTAGCCTTGTCCAGTACTACCTCAGCAAGGAACTGAACTCAGCAGAGAGGAAAGTCCAGGCTCCCTACCGACCTTCTCGGAAACGGTCCCGGTGAGGGTACTGGGAAGCCTCATCACAGCCTAGGCGCCCTCCCAGGCCTTTGCTCTTCAGATGGGGGTGTGACCGCAGGCTTTCTACGGGGTTGGAAGTAGAATGGCTATTATCTAAAAAGTTTTCTATCTATAAGGTGCCAGGCTGTCCCTTTCTTGGTTCTTTGAATAGAGAGTAGGGTTGTTATGTTTTTGTCTCTGCCTGTTGGCATTTCCAGGATGCTGACTCCTTCAGTATCTATCCTGGGATACATGAGGAGGGAAGAAAATCTAGGAACTCACCACCATGTGATGCTTTGGTTCCTGAGGTCTTGAGCCTTTCTTACTTCTCACTGCCTTTCAGATTTTCATGTGTTTGTTTTTAGATGTAATGTCCATGCTTTTTTAGCTGTTTCGTGGGAATAATGGGAAATAGCATGTTTACTCCATCTTTCAGTCAAAACCTCTTTTAAAAGATCCTTATCTTTATCTACCCTGGACACCCTTTATGCAGCTTCACTCTCTCAAGGTTAGAGAACAGGGTGTGGTTTCAAGAGCAACTAATAATTCTGTAGGAAGCTTATTTTGGACCAGGAATCACTGCAGACTAGAGCCAGCTGTAAGCAGTGGAACAGTGGCAAGGAGAATGTGGCAAAGTGGCTTAGTCACACATTTTGCAGTTAGATGAACCTGGGTTCAAATCCTGTTTTTACCATGTAATTGTTAACACAACACTGATATGTTACCTAACCTCCCTGAGCCACATCAGTCCTATCTTTTGTGAGGATTAGAAGTGGCATATTTCTGGTGCCTGGCGCGTGTTAAAAGCTGTAAGAGAATAACTATTATTCTTATAAAGCAGATTATAAATTCTCCAGATAAGCTGTCAGTTTGACCTTTGCCAGGAAACAGACAAACTCAGGGGCTGTTTTATGTAAGAAAGTTATAGCTAAATAATAAGTCCCAGAAATGATGTTTTTCTATCCCAAATACTGCATCGTGGTCAGAATATCATTTAGAACATGGAACAAGCACAGGGTTCCTCTAAGAAAGGGGGATACAGTCAAGCAATGGGTAGCTCGTTGTTAATATTAATGCTGTGATGAGACCCTATTCTCTGTTTACAAGATTTTACACTGCAAGAAGCAAATTAAGGGACCTTGGAGGAGGCTTCTCTGCTCCCTAAAGAGAACTGGGAGAATGAATCATTGGCAGTATTTTAGGCAGTGTTCTGCTGCTGATAACCTCAGCTTGATCGCTCACTGACTTTAAAATATGTGTTTCAGCTCCTAACTGCAAATCAGGTGAGAGCTGTGAGGGCAGGAAGGAGGTACTGGGTGCTTCTCCTTGAGGTGTGGAGGAAGGGTGGACTTTTAAGCTAGATGGGGCAAGGGTGCTATTTCTGGTAATCTGAGTCACTGGATCTTGATGGGTCTGGATAAAGGTGGCCCACAGAGGGCTTTTGACCATTGTGGGGACTGAGTCAATATGCCAGTGAGGATCACTCTTGGAGAAGCACAGCATTAGGTCAGCTTCCAGAGACAGGGGATTCTTATACAACTGATTTATTAAAAACAGTCTTCAGGAGAAAGGATGTGGTTTCAGGTGAAGTCTAGTGTCAACCTGATTCTGTGTGATGGATGCACTGTTGCATCCATTGCATCAAAGCCTGCTCTGTCTTGTGGTAAAGAAGTGGGGATTTTGTTTCCTTGCATCAATTGGTCTTTAGTGAGGGAGAGTCCAGCCCTAAATCAGGGATAATTCCCAGGAACATTTGTGCAGTGTAGCTTTATCATACAAAGGTGATTCTCTGGAGAAGGTTAGATGTGTGAGGCCAGCAGTGGCACGGTCAGCAGCTGGAAGAGAAATCCTTGGTAATATGGGCAGGTCTCAAGAGCCTGTAAAGCTCCAGGCTTTGTCAGTAACGCCATGTGGAAACCATTGGCTTGGGAAACAGAAGGCCTGTAGCCTTCTCTCTAGCTTGCTGTGTGACCTTGAACAAGTCATTCAACCTCTCTGCCTTACATGTGAAAAAAGAATTGGCACGGATGGACTCTTAAGGCGTGGTTGACTCGGGGGAGTTGACTGAGAACAATGGATTTAGTAAGACCCGGCTTTCTGGCCTGTGGACCACAGGGACCTTCAAGAACAGTAAAGGAGGCAATTGCAAGGTTATTACCACATGGACTGAAGTGCAGGGAGGCGTCCTTACTTCAGGAGCTGGGGACTAGAGTCGGACCTGCAGAAGTCTTGGACCAGAGAGAGAAGGGCTTTGTGGCTTGGTGACCAAGGAGACAGCAAGGAAGTCACTCTCAGTCCATATCAGAATCTACAGAGCAGAATCTGGGAGGAACCAAGGGTCCTTGTTCCTTGTCTGAGTGATTGCAATGGGAATCTTGTCTAGTTAAAAGTTTGGGTAAATATGTTCAGCATCTGGACTTCAGTTCCTGGAATTCTGTAAACTTTTTTTTCTTGCTTTTAATTCCATCCATCTAGTAAGAACCCTTTTCATAAATTGATTGTGTTATTAGTAATATTTTTCAACATCTTTGGCTCATTATTATAGCTTGTGCCCTGCTTGGGGGAAAAGGCAGATATTTCTGTATTTTCGTATGTGTCCATAGGCAGGGACTGGACAGCTATAGGTGGTAGTGGAGTAGGTGAAGTTAGGAGAATGAAGTGAAAACCTCAGTCAAGTCAGTCCTTGGACTCTCTGGGGATAGCGGAGCTTGTTCCTCGGATGCAGACAGTTTCTTTTTCTCTAGGATAGAAGTTTCTAATGAGAATATTTCACTGTCGTATGACATAAATGGTCGATGTTATGCTCTTACTTACTCTTGCTGAAATAATGGCATAGATTCAGTGTTGATCCTCGAAACTTGTTTGGATGTTGACTTGTTTGATTATAAGTCAAGATCCATCAAAATAAACTTCTGGGGAGGCTTCTTTCATGCAGGTCTTTGATTACAAAGCTTTTACCATTCTTGAACTTTAGCTCATCAGGGAACCTCCCAGGCTGGAAACAATATCACTGTGGAGTTGAATCTTAGGCCAAATGGACTGGCTTCATAGTAGGTTGTAGAAGAAGCTTTGAGCAATCTTTTTCTTTGGTCGCTGTTACCTGTGTCAACCTTCACCAAAAGCCAAGCATTTACTTAGGGTTGGATGTTTCAAAGAAGTTTTCCATCTTAATTAATTTATTATTAAATAGACTGAATTTTTATGGGACCGGCATATTTCCTCATTTTTCAAAGGGTTCTGCATCCTTTCAGAGGGAGGAAAGTCTCAGCTTGGTTTAGCAAAAGAAAATCCTGCCAAGAAGTGGGCTGCCTGTTTGTGTGGGTCCTGATACATTTGGGTGTTGCTGAGTGGACTGACTTTTTCAAAGGAGTGGTCAGTTTGCTGCATGACTGGCAGATTCATGGTGTGCCGGGACTTGGTGCACCTCAGATGCCGTGTCTGGATTTTGTGAGATGTCGGCTGGACAGGGAAGCTTACTGGCACGTCCCTAGATTCGTATGAGGATACTGTGGTAATGCTGCTTTTCTTGCTGACTCTGGGTGCTTGAAATATCTGCGGTCATAAATAGTGACTTATTTAAAATTCTATACGTGACTGTACAATATTTTCATTTAGAAGGAAAAATAAATAATTTTAAGTTCCTTCATAGGAGACTTCGTGAAAGCTTGACTTATGGAATAATTTTCGCCATGGAAGAAGAAAGGCTTCACTGTATTCTATTATTTCAGTCTTGTTGTAGCTAACATTCTAAGGATGAAGCTTCCTTCCTTGGCTGAGATGTCACCTGGACAGATATTGCCATTTGCTACTAATGATGATTGATGCTAGTCAAAAAAGTTCTTCTCTGTCAAGAGGGCACTTGGAAGGCAGGTTATAAAGAGCAGTTCTCACCATCTGAAAGCATTTGCTATCACTCATGCTTTGATGCAGCAACACATTGCAGTTCTTGGCATAATGAGAGTCAGGTTTTAGTACTTACCGCTGCAACCAACTCTTACTTGCCAAACTTTAAAGACAAACTATTTTGAGGATTAAAGGATGGAATCCCTTTGTGCTTTGTCGAAGCAGCACTGAAAGGTTCATAATGACAGACAGAACCATTAGGAGCCATGAAAGAAAAACAAGCAGCGAAGCCGAAAGTGTTCTGTGCTAGAAAGGAGTCGACGCCCTTTGAACATTTAAGTTCAAATAACGTGCAGTCCCTTATCTCCAAAGATGACACTCCTGACCCACTGTCAGTGGAGCTTATGCTACGAGGGGTTGTTTTCCAGCAGAGGGGATAGATTTTTTTTTTCAGATCTGTCTTCTCAGGCTTGCCAGAGATCTCCTTTGGGACGAGTGACAGCACTGAGAAGCCTGAAAGCTGGAGAAAGGGGAGGCTGGACTGTAATGCCTACTGAGTGCTTGTGATATGCCAGGTTCCCTTCTACACACTTTATATCAGTCACCTCAATTATTTTTCACAGCCAACCACTCGATGAGGTAGGGATGGTGATTAGTCCCACCTTATAAGAAGATCTTGCCCAAGGGCACACAGCTATTAAAAGGTACAGCTGGGATTTGAAGCCATCAAAGGCGATGCCAATGGGTGGCAGCTTTTAAGCACCTTATCTGGCTACAGTCTAGTTAGCAGTTGAGAATATGGACTCTGGAGTCAGAAAAACATGGGCTCAAATCCTGACTCCGCCAACTGACCACTACGTGAGCTTTGGTAAGTTATGTAACACTGTTGGGGCAAGAAAGGAGGTCCGTCAGAGAAGCCTGCTACAGATCATGACATAGTAAGCCCTCAGTAAATACTAGTCACTATTATTATTAGTGTTTTATTTGTGTCACAGAACAGAGTGAAACTAAGAGGTGGTGGTTCTCTATTTGAGGGTGCATAAGAAAGAATTACCTGGGCCCTTCTCACGAGAGATACTGATTCCTTTGGGTCTGGGGGAGTGGTGGCTGGTTGAACTTTTAACAAGGACTTTGATACGGAGCGAGTGGTCTGCAGATCCCACGTTGAGAAGCTCTGTGGTGTGGGAATCACAGGCCTGCGTCAGCCTCCCTGCCCTGCGCCATGCTGGCAAAGCTGGCTGACCTCAGGCAGTATGCAAAGGACTTTAGAATTTACCAAAATCCAGACCTGCATTTCATAACTTATTTAAGCATTAAACCGTAATCAAGCAATGGAATGGATCACATTCTGTAGACTCTTAATTGTTAAAAAACAAAAAAATAAACCAGCCAAAAAAATTAACCATCAAAAGGAATTTAGGTTTCACACTCTAGTATCAGCAACTTTAGAACGTGTGTTGGAGCAAACCCAGGGGCAACTAAGAGATTTGCAGGGCTGGAAGGTGTCTCAGAGATCCCCGAGTCACGTCCTGGTTCTGTAGATGCTGAAAATGAGGAGTGGGGGGATGAAATAACTTGCTTACAAATCACACAGTGAGTTGGCAGCGAAGTTCACAATAGGGCTTTGATTTTGGATACCCTGGCTACCTCTGGACGAGGGACCAAACTTGAACCCTTTGTAAGTTCTATATTCTCTGAAGTTAGGGCGACAGCACGAAGGAAGGAGGCTGTCACCCGCCTGCGGCTGCATGTCCAGGCGCTTTTCTCTGCCACGCCTGGCCACTAACTACCTGCTCATTCGTTAGAGTTCTTTGCAAGCTGCCTTTTCTGGGACAGCCTCTCTGCCTGTTTTCCATAATTGCTCCCAACAGAGTTCATTACTCCCTCTCTAGCCACTCCCGAATCTTATGGCATTTATTGCGCTTAATTGCAACGTTCTGCTACTTATGTTATTTTCCTGGGGTACAACTAGGTGACACAAGTTGACACCACTCTCCTGTTTTTCACGCTTGCGGGCATCATTAGCCATTTATTCATTTATTCTCACATATGAGTCGAGCACCCACTGTATGTAACAGGTTCATTTTTTAGAGGATGTAGAGAAAAGCAAACTATGGGCTTAATAAATGAGAAAATATATAAACTACTAGGTAATATAAAACTCTGATGTGTCCTATGAAGAAAACTGAAAAAGGGTGACATGATAGATAAATGGTATGTTGGTGGGACTCCTTTTGACTGGGTGGTCAGGGAAGGGCCTTCTCAAAGGGTTTCTCATTTGAGCTAAGACCCAGATAATGAGAGACAGGATCCATATAAAGACCTGAGATAAGAGTATTCTAGACAAGCCCTGACCGGCATGGCTCAGTGGGTTGGGTGTCGTCCCGCAAAGCAAAATGTCACCAATTCATTTCCTGGTCAGAGCACAGGCGTGGGTTGTGGGTTTGGTCCCTGGTCGGGGTGCGTATGAGAGGTAGCTGACTGATGTGCCTCTCTTTCTCTCTCTTTCTCCCCCACGCCCCCTCTCTCTAAAAATAATAATGATAATAAAAAAGAGTATTCTAGGTGAAAGGAAGAGCATGTACAGAGGAGCTAGAGTGAGAATAAACTAGGCATCTTTGAAGAACAGAAGGAAGCCAGAGTAGAGAGAATGGAGTGAACAGGAAGAGTGGTGTCAGGTGAAGGCTGGGAGATAGGCCACTGTCATTGGGCTTTGGAGGCCACAGGGAGTCTGGGTTACAGTTTAGGGACAATGGGGAGCTGTTAGAGATGCTTAGGCAGGAACGGGGCGTGTAAAACTCACCTTTTTAATGGATCACTTTTATCTGCCAAACTTTGCCTTGCCCTCATATTCTTCACACAATATGCCAGGCAGTCTTACTGATCAGTTTGCACTTAGGAAAATAAAAACTTTTAAAGACATTCTTACTAAAACTCTTTGAGGGACAAGTTTATGTTTTAATTACTTTTATACGCCTAGCACTTTGTACTGTGCCTGGCAAAGAGTAGGTTTTTGGTGAATATTTGTTTTTTGAGTAAATGTTTCCTGAGTTATTTTGTCCTTTGGAATAAAGAAGTAGCAAGGTTCTATCTGTTAGGCGATTTTTTTTTTTTTTTTAGCAAGTTCACTAAATGGTAGGTGGTAGCACATTGTCAAAATTAATTGATTGACATCCCAGCTTATCTCAGCTCACTTCAAACATTTTTTATTTCCATAAAATTGAGGTATAGTTAAGCTGGGAGGTACGGAGTGGAGCCTCTCCGAAGGCCCTGAAGTTACAACTATAGCCTTGAAGCATCAGATGGAGAAGGCCTGGTGCACTTCTACTTCTGATGTCCTGAAAGACTGAATATTTTGAGAAGTTCTAATTACTCACACACTGAGAAAAGCTGGGTATCACACAAAAATGTGTAGCTAAGCTCGTTAAAATTTAAGGTAAATCTACAGGGGCGAAAATGGAGAGAGCGCTAACATCAGGGTGGTGAGTGAGCACGTGCGCTCTGGGCTGCCTTGGGAAGGGCGCCTGAGGATAACCCAAACCTGGAGCCTTGGCATTTAGCTGCCACACCACAGTGAGTGGGGGTGGCTTGTGAAATGGGAGCAAAGGTCTTGGGAACTACAAGGTGGGAGTCAAGACTGATTAAGAGCCTGCAAGAACCAGGAGTCTTATAGATCTATACCCTCGGTGAAAACATGAACTGGGAAAAAAAGTCTATCCGGCAAAGTTGCTATGAAAAGTTATGGGGGAATAAAACAAGTTTCCCTTGAGAATTCTGACCTCATGATGGTTTTGGGTTTAAATTTACATTATCTACATGTGCTGTACAGGAAGCATCAAGTGAAAGAATTAGGTTAAGGTAATTCGAGTGTGAGACTCCTCCCTGGAGGTGTGTACCCACAACTGAGGCTCTTTAGGGTCCTACAGACTGAGATCAGCCACACGAGTTTATAATAAAATTTTACCAATTACACACAGTACACAAGCCATAAATCAAAACCAAATACTGTAAAATTAGACTTCCCAAGGACTTCAATATAAGAATTATCAGAATCAGAATATAAACTGTGTGTCCTTAAAATGTTTACTGAAATAAAAGAAAGCATCCAAAACATGAGCAATGAACAAGAGGCTATGAAAAATGACTAGGTAGAATGTGAAAAAGAACAAAAATGAAATTCTGGAAATAAAGAATGTTATATTTGAAAGTAGAAACTCAAAGAGAAAAAAATGTTTAACCATCAGGTATTTTTTTTGAAAATCTGACTGATAAAAATTTCCTTTTGATTTTAGAATATTGTTAAAAAAGTCTACATGTAGAAAAGAGTAAAAATCATAAGTATATAACCTAATGAATTTTCACAAGTTAAATGTAACTAGTATTCAGCTCAAGAAACAGAACGTTATCAGATCTCAGAAGCCTCCTTCATGTACTCTTCTTCCAGATAATCTCCCTACTCCAAGGACAACCACTATCCTCAATTTTCATACTATAGTTAATTTGCCTGTTTTTTAAAAAGAAACTTTTTGTAAATTGACTTATATAGTATATGTTATTTGTATATGACCCTTATCACTCAACATAGGAAAATCATAAAAAATATGAAATTCATTCTTTTTTTCCACAGTTGTAATTTGCTTATTATTTAATATAGTATGCTATGATGTAAATATACCACAATTTATTTATCTTTTCTTCTGCTGATAGGCATTTGACTGATTCCAGTGTTTGGCTGTTATCTATCCATTTCTGTTTGTGTATACCTGGCAGAGGAATTGCAAGGTCATAGAGCATGCATGTGTTCAGCATTAGCAGGAACTGTAACAGTTTCCTGCATTTTTCTAACCCAGGTGAAATACTGTGTGGAAATTAAACAAATAAAACCATATTCAAGATGTCAGAAGAAACATAAAATCTAATGGAATGGCTGGATTAACAACAGGTTAGACCCAACAAAGAAAAAAAAGTCAGTGATTTGGGAGATAAATATGAGAAATTACCCAGGATGCTGCACAGAAAGACAAAATGATTGAAAAAGAAAGAGATTAAGAGACATAAAGGATAAAATTAGAAGACTCCACTTATGTCTAATAGGAGAAGGCTCAGTGGAATTTAGTCAGAGAAAGAGTGTCAAAAAGTATCTAACTTAACATTATCCAATAGAAATATAGTGTGAGCCATACACATAGACAGTTTAAAATTTCTAGTATGTATGTTTTATTTAACTCGATATATACCCCAAATATTCTTATTTCAACAGATGATCAATATAAAAATTGAGATATTTTACATTATTTTTTCATACTAAGTCTTCAAAATCTGGTGTGTAATTATACACATATCGAACATCTCAATGTAGACTGGTCTCATCCCAAGTGCTCACCAGCCCCATGTGACTGGTGATTATCACATTAGACAGTGAGGCTGTAACTAATGAGGGTGTGTATAGGGAAGAGAAATTCATGGAAGTCACTAGATCTTTGAGGAAGTGAGCCGGTTGGAGCAGAGGGCCGTACTGTGAGGGTGGGAGGAATGTGGGTTAGTGTAACACCACAAGTGCTGGCATCAGGCTTTGAGTTTACACACATTCATACCCCTCTATACTTGTTATACCCTTCAATATCCACTGAATTGCAGTGTTACAGCTGTTGAGTAGTTCAGAGGAATGTAAACAATAGCTTAGTACAAGAAGAGAAATATATCTTATCTGTTGAATTTACAAAGGGGATTTGGAAACTCAGAATTTACTTATTCCCATGCAAATTTGACCAGAAGCCTAAAGTGAGCATGTCTGACATTTACATCAAAGTTCACTGTATTGTATATTAATAGAAGCAGGCAGGCTGGAAAAGGTTTTCATTTCGTTGGCTGTAATGATATAAAAACTTGAAAATGAATACAAGTAGGTTGTTACCTTGGCTTTTACGTCCTCGTGTGCTCAGACAACACAAAAGCTATATTAGCTGGCGCCGAATCAAAAACCACATGAGCGTGACCCAAATAACCTCAGACTTCCTGGGAATGCCTATGTTTGGGTAAGGTATGTGACTGTAGTCAGTCGGGTCATTGTTGCAACGGCTTCAAAAGCAGTGAAGCAAGGTGCTTGGACCCTCCGACTAGCCTCTGCTATTTGAAAAGTAGTGATAAAACTGAACATGTATTTTTGTCCTTTAAAACATGTCTGAAGTGCTGTATCTATTTCTATAATGGTAACACCTTTTATACTGGCTCTGCCAGTCCAAATATAGGGGTTGTGACTATTATGCAAGGAAGACTATTATGTAAGGTTGTGATCTTTATGATGGAAAATGCTTTTTCCCATAGTCTAAGTATGAGACTATCCCAGCTAAGTAAGTGCTGCCATTATATTTGATTATGAGACTAGCAGTGGAATTATTAGTTTAATCCAATTATCCCAAATACTGGAATGTAGTATTCCAGAATGTTCTACTGACTACCTTTG
This sequence comes from Mormoops blainvillei, assembly GCA_004026545.1. NCBI lineage: Eukaryota > Metazoa > Chordata > Mammalia > Chiroptera > Mormoopidae > Mormoops > Mormoops blainvillei. The sequence goes on along the minus strand of PVJD01012001.1, from coordinate 8,153 downwards.
AGATAGATGCTCTTTGTGTTGGCTTTCAGAAGCTTATGAGACAGCCTCAGTCTAATGCAGAACCTATACTGAGCTGACCATCTTGCACAATATGTGAAAGCGTAGCCATTATCTTTTCCTAGTCAATGCCTGTTTCCTCCTGGTGTCGTGAGGTTGAGTTGACTGGTGATGCTGAGGATCATCCGGTGGAAAGTAGACCCAGGAGTCGGAGCGTCTGGTTGTGTGACTAGTGGAAAGTCACTGATACTTCACTTTTGGGTGCTTTTGCAATGAAAAAGATTCCTCATATACATTAGGATTGAAAGAAATCTTAGGGGTCATTTATTTTCACCTCACACCTAAATTTTTAGAATTCTCTAAAGCATCTATAACATATGACCATCCAGCTTTGGCTCTACTAGACCAGACAGAGGTTATCACACTCTTGGCTCCACTGCTAAAAGTTCTCATTTGGACTGAGCCGAAACCTTTCCAACCAAGGCCTAACTCATAAGTGGCCTGCGTGGGAGGTAAAACATCTTAAATGTGGAAGTATTTTTTAAACAAAGTAAAAGGATAGAGTGTAAACCTATATCACTGTCTTTACTGACATTAAACAACATGAATGGATCTCATCTAATTTGTAGTGCCGAAATTCTTGCTTTTCTTTTAGCAACTCCCCAAACTGAAAGAAGGAACATCTTTGTGGTATGGCTTCACATTCCAGGCACTGAGCTACAGTGAGTTTGTCTTGAAAATAAGGAAAAGAATTCTGCCTCTCTAAATTAACCAGGAACCTTCACATTTCTAAAAGCTGGTTTCATTCTTATCCTTAGGGTTTAACATTCAAACTCTGAACAGGATTAGAAATACTGCTACTTATAATGAAGTGCTTGTTTGCCTGGACTCCAGAGCATTGTAACTTCCTATGGTGTGGAGGCAGTGGGTGAATTACATGTGTGGAAATGCCACGGGTCCATGGGGATCCTGTGACCATAATGTGTCCCTGACTTGTTGCCTTGTTTATGTAGGATAGTCACTTACTATTCAGCTCGTATTTGTTCATAGTTCATGGTTAGTACTCATAACTCTTTCTTGGGAAGCCCTAAATATCCTCTTCATTCTGATGTGTCATGGCCGGTGGACCCTTAATGAAGACGCAGTTATTCCAGGCTAGTTGCAGAGGTCCAGAAAACCTGGACCTGGACTTTGATGGGATTTCCCCTTGGGTGAATTAGAATTCCCAAAGGACTTTATCCCCCACCTTCCCCGACCCCCATGCTGGTTGTAGTCCCTACAAGAGCCTTTGTGGAGGATGCTGGAATCCCCTTGGTTCACTGTACTGCTACTGTCCTGGAAGCGCTGAATCCAGCTCTCAAGGTTTGGAATTTAGACTTGGGCAGGTAAGAGTATGGCAAATAGAGGAGAAGAGTCAGGCCGAGACTGCAGAGTTCCGAGGGTTTCTGGGAGATGCGTGCCCTTCTATTACCTCAGTGTTCCTCTGTCGCTGCACGCTCAACAGCTGAGACCTTGGCTAGGTTTCAAACTGGAAAGCATATTCTTGACTTCGGTAGGGTTTTGAGGAGCTTCCTTTCTGACTTAGCATTTGGCCTGGTTCCCTAGGGTAATTTCTTCCCAACAACTGCTCTTATGTCTCTGCTTCTTCTCAAATGAAGTTTCCAGGCGAGTTTACTTCTTCAGCAATCTTGCAGTGCAAACTGAAGGCGCCTGGTTTTGTTCTAGGTGCTAAATCTTTTGAGGGTAGAGAGAGGGAGAGATCTGAGCTATATTTAAAAGAACACATTGAGTCTCTCAGCTCATGGCTGGCTGGCCCTTGGTTTCTCACAGCAGCACAGCAGCACCAAGTAGAACCTCTGTTTCAGGTATTTATATTCTTGATGTTGAAAAAAGCACACACTACTAGACATTCCAGGGTAAACCTTCTGTGGGAGATAGAATTGGAAACTAGGTGTCCCCAAGGAAAAGTCAGGCATTCATGGCAAAAACTCAGATAACAGGTAAAATAAAAAGAAATTTAGGCAACCCACAAGCTGAAAAACTCAATGTCTCTCTCTAATGAAATGACTGAAAACAAGCAGTTGCTACAATTACAGGCAGAGTGAGGGGAGGAGAGGCCGGTAATGACAGATCATGTCAGGTGCACAAAATCAAGTGGTTAGAGCCCCGGGGAATGGCAGATCTGGAAGATTTAAGGTGAACAGACAAGATGGTAATTATGAAAGCTTTGTAATTATTTACTTATGTATCTGCCTCCTGAAGGGATTCTGAGTTCTGTGGGGATCCTGGCACAGCAGAGACCGGCTCTGGGGTCTCAGTGTTGGGTACAAATTCTGGCTTCCAGCGTATTATCCAAGTTACACAATGTCTTTCTGCCTCAGTTTTATCATCTAAATAACAGCCAATGCACTAGCACCTTCCTTGCAGGGTCGTGGTGGGGATTGTTAATGGCAGATCAAGTGCTTAGCATGGTGGCTGGTACTTCTTACATGTTAGATATTATTATTATTATCTATGTTTCTATAGCCCAGCGTGGTACTTGGCTCTCTAGCCGACATTCAATAAATGTTTGTTGAATAAATAAGTGAGCATTTATGATTAGTGCTTTAATAAGTTTCATTTTTATTTAATTACTTTCCCCCTCACTGGTTAATATATTTGATGTCCTATTAAGACATAGAAAACTGGAGTTATGAAAATAGTGAAGGATTAAATGCACCGATAGTAAGTACAAATATTTTCTCTTAAATAAGAATATAATAAGCGTTTTATAAAAATACACTCCTTTCCATATGCTTCATGTTGCAAATACAATAGTTAGTGTGCAGTTAGTCACATTTCCCTCTAGCTCTGCTCTTCTGCCTTTGCCTAATGAAAAAAGGCGGCATTCTCTCCAACGTCCGAGCCAGAAATCTGGGAGTCATCATCGCCTCCTTCTCTTTCCCTCCTTCCTGCACCCATTCATTTTCATGGACACACAAGCCACATCCATTTCATTTCCTGATTAGCTTCTGAATCTGTCCTTTGTGTCCATATCTGCTATTATTACCTTAGTCCAACTACTGTCATCTCCTGTCTAAATTAACGTTTTAGTGCCCTCACTGATTCTTAAGGAAAAGTCTTCTAGGAATGTCCAAGGCAACCAACGTTTGAACTTCCTGCTGGCAAGCTCTCCAGTGTCATGCAGTAGGAGCTCTGAAAGACTAAAGCATCTTGGATTTCCATGATTTGCAGAATGTTGGAGATACTTGCTTGCTACCCTATGAATAATGTACAAGAATACTGCTGCTGAAGCTCATAGGACGTGCATTTGAGGCACATGTGCCTTGAAAGTTTTCTGAAGTTTGCTGTTATCATGGAGGAATAGTAATTCCAGGGAAATAAAATTTCTCAGGATTACAGGAGATCTACCTCTGGAAAAATTCACAAAGATGGGATATCACTTTTATATATATTATAAAAACATAACTTATTTAATCCAAATTTATTTAGCAAAGTCCACATGCCCTCCTTAGGCAGTCGATAGCCAGGGAAAGTCATATAGGACTATAGAACCAAGATTTTACATTGAATAGAAAAACCCATGTGAAATGGATGAATAGTTTCAAATCAGCTGTTCTAAGAGGTGACTTTACCACATTTGGGCAAGATTATTGACAGCATTTCTAGAATGGGAATCCAGCTTTGTAAGGAATCATAAAGCATATTAGTGGAGTCAGGTGACTGACCTCACCTGTGAGATCCAATTATTCTAACCCTGTAGGTAGAGGTTGAGGGAAATGCTAGCATCCAATGATTGGGTGGAGGAATATATTTGTCAGGAAATCAAACTGAGTGGTTTAAAGACTGGTTCTGCAGCTGGTATCCTTGAGGCCATAGCTCTCAGTTTTCCTGTCCATCTATATCTGGCAGGGCTTCCTAATGGAATCCAACATGGATTGTGGCTTTGGGAGCATCAGGCCAGCCATTCCTGGGTGAATATAGTTGTATGTGATGATTGTCTGTTTCTGACAGAAAAAGAGGTTCCTGTCTTGTGCATAGGTGCCCGAAGAGAGGTGGGGAAAGAGATGAGAGTTAAAGGGAATATAGAGTCCAGCTGGAGAGAGATAAGGGACAGAAGAGAGAGGAATAGTGTTTGTGAAAGAACACGTGGAAGCTTGGGCAGGAAAGAGTTGTAGGCGACCAACTGTATATGAGCAAGTGGGTGATCTTCTGTCCTTCTCTCCTCACCTGCCATAGACCCCAGGGAAGACTGACACCCTGGATGCTCCTGGTGCCCCAGGCTAGGGAACAGGAGAGGCATATTGCAGCAGCAAAGAGGATAACTCCAGAAAGGCAGTGACCTAATGGCAACCGTGGAGACATGGCAGTGAGCTGGTCTCTTACCTGGCTCATGAGGAGAAGACTAGCTAAAAGGTCAGAGTGGAGGAACATAAGTGTTTAGTTTTGTGCTTATTGGATATGAAGTCACATGTGATAACAACCACAAAATAATTGAGGGAGTCTTCAAGGGAAGCCTGAACCCTAATGATTTGGGCATTAATGGAACTGTGACTACATTTGTATTCATGGGCTGGTGAAACTTGCAATATTTCAAATACATACAGTACCTTAATTCTAAAATGCTAACGTAATGTTATATTTAATAGCATTCATATGTGAGACAACAGTTACTTAGCACTTGTTTACAAATGAATCACAGAATTTTTAACCCCAGAAGGAACTTTAGGAGTACTCTATTCCAACCCTTACATTTTACAAATCAGAGTCAGAGAGCAAAAGACTGGAAGTGACTAAGCTCTGTGATGTAGGGCACCGTGGTGGCAGAGGTTGGTCTCTGTCTGGATCTCCTGTGTCATAGACTTAACCATTTTAGAACAGAGGAAGAGGAAGAGGTGAGATGAAAAAGAAATAATTTGTAAAACAATACTAAGTGAGACTTGGTTTCACATCAAGTTAGAATGCCAAATAATTACATTTTTTTTAACTATAGTTATGTACCAAACATATTAGTTCCATATAGCTCTATGAATAATAGTGTATATTTAAGAAGAAAGTCTGAACTTTCAGTTCTGTGATTAGATAGCAACACATATTGTGTCTTTGATTACTCTATCTTCGGCATTTCCTCTGATATGATAGAAATTTAGTGGTGGTTTTGTTGCGGGGCCTCGAACTCAGGCCTCAGACGTGCCCGCTCGCTCTCAGCTCAGAGCATTGCTCTGCCTGTTTCCTCTGCCTTATTAAACACTGGTCTTCTAAATCATCCTGAAACAGTCTCCTCATCTCTTATGTCTTAGCTCAAGAGTCATCTCTCCTGAAAGTCTGTCACTCATCACTCTCCCCTCCCCCCTCCCCAGGCTGATCTACCCTAGTGGCTCTTCACTGAGGGTAATTTTGTTTCCCAAGGAACATTTATCAATGTCTGGCAATATTTTTGACCACCATGACAGGGGTGCGCGGGTGCTAGCGGGTAGAGGCCAGTGATGATGCTAAATAGCCTATAATGCACAAAACAGTTCCCCTCAACAGAGAATTATCTGGTCAAACATGTCAGTAGTGCCAAGGTTGAGAAGCCCTGCTCTAACCCATTGTCTCGGCTTTGTTTTTGCCAAGGTTGTGTGCCACTGTCTTATTTATTTGTTTATGTGCATTTCTGTTTCCTGCCTTGAATGAAAGCTCTGCAAGGTCAGGAACTGGGTTTTATTGTTATATAAGCATCTGGAAAAGTACTCAGCACGTAGTAGGTGCTCCATAAATATGAATTGAATTGATTGAATGACTCTATCTTTACTACTGAAAAATAACTTAAAGGCAGTTATACTGTGGTAGAGCATACTCATTGATGAAAGCTACCCAGGCAAAGCACCAGGTAAAATACAATGGCTTTTATCTGTTTGGTCTCACACAGTCAGGATCAGCACAATTTTGTCTTTCAGAAAACCAACAAATGAAGAAAGGTGAAGGTTATTGAAAGCAAGTGTGTACTGTCTGTGTGACAGCTGTCAGGTGTGATCCTGTAGCTCCTATTAACAGTGTTATCTAGGCTCAGACTACAAAGAGGAATGGAAATGAAGCCATTTGGACATAAGCTAGGTTTGGCAAAGAGTAACAACTTATTGATTTAGGCTGTCCAGGAAGGCTGTGTTTTTTCTCCATGTCTTTCATTCCTAGCGTGGGTTGAATTGGGAACACAAATTGTGCTCAAATGTATTAACAGCTTTTTAGTGTAAGCCACTGGTCATGAAGAGATGAAAGTAATCAGTGGAAGTACTAGAGAAGGCCAGAGTTTCAAGCTGGTTTATTTTACTTGATATACTATTTTAAAAAAGGAAAGAAAAAAGGAAGAGCAACCTGCATTAATGCCAAATCAGAGATGCATCAGTACAGTTTTCTCAGTAGAACTGAAAAATATATTAGTGAGCACATATAACTGGCAAATGTGATCAGGAGCATCAAGGAGATAAGGACTGAAAAGTGTCTTAACAGCTTTAAAATCCACAGATGGCAAATCAAGTAAAAGATGTGTTTATCACCCTCTGAACGCTCTATAAAATGCACATCCGAGGGCTGGGAAGTTTCTAATGGCAACCGCTGCACTTTTGGAAACCTCAGTGGAACCCTTGGCTCTCCACTATCAAGCTCTTCCAGCGTCTTGCTGCAGAACAGGGAAGCTGCTTTCCTGACCACACAGCTTCTGTGCGATAAAGCTGTGAAGGCCTCGTGCTTTGTCAGGGGTGTCTGAGGCAGAAGCGAGAGTCAGGTATGAGTAATAATGCACTGGAAATTGTTATGCCCTGTACAGTGTTTCATAAAGTCTTGCATAAACTGCTTGACACAGAATATTACAGAATAGTAAAAGCTGCTTTCAGGTGTTTATGCTCTTTCTGTCTACAATTCAGTAAATGTTATGCACATTAACTGTGTGGCTTGGCTGCCACATTCTTTTATGCCGTGAAAATTCAAATTAATAAATGAACACAATCAGAACTCTAATACATTTAATCATGACTCATTTAACATGTTATATTTTAAAAACATTCCATTTAATCCCTCTCTGTTTGAATTACACACCTTGTACATTTAAATAATTTTATCAAAATAAAAATTTAAAAATTCTACAATTAAGACATTCCTTTTCTAGTTTTGAGGAGATTCTTCTTTCTTTTTCCTTTTCTTCCTCTTCTGTCTGCCATGCTTTTTTTCCCTTCCTGCCTTAAACCAATTCATGCACAATTTAAATCTTTAAAATTCCAAGTTTAATCACCCGCTTTCTTAAATATATGTTATTTAATAAAAAATGTAGGACTATACTTGATAATATTTACTTATCCATAAAATAAATGTAATTTCATTTATAGCATGGATCTCTATTAGATGTCCAGCTATAATTTGGATTAAACCATGTCTTCTGAAACATAATTTATGGTGAAAACCTGATATGGCCTTGAAGACAAGTCTTAGGTCTATCTTCTAACTGAATGTGAGGAAATTGTGGGGTGGGGGTGGGGGGAGGGAATCTAATGAAACTTGATAGGGTGGTTATCATAATGGAATTCTTTATATTTTTATATTTTAGATTAAAATCATGTCGGGTGTCTTGACCGTGGCCACATAAATGATCTGAAGGTTGTATTTTACCTGCCAAACTATTTCGGCTTATCATGTAGGCTGCAGAAGGCAGGGAAATTACACAGGTTTAGCCTATGGCTGTGTTAGCACTTTCAGGAAGGGATTTTATTTTTTGCTTGGTATACATACCCCTAAACCAAGTGCAGGCCTCTGGGGAACGTTTGTTGAGTCAGTGTGCGGTTGGATCTAGGGAATGGTGACGAAATTATGTTGATACTTCCCGTGGGAATTTAACCACACATCCGGAACATTTCAGTTACTGCAGAAGACCAAAGAAATGCACGGGCTTTGGTGAGGTTTCAGCCCGTGTAGTCTTCCCATGTTTCTCCAAGTCCAGGCTCACAGATTGTTAGTGATACCAAAGCTGCTTCCTTCTCTGCTCTAAGAAAAATGTACACATGATAGATATTACTTCTCCGTGTAACTTAAAGTACTCCTGGTACATTGACCTACATCTACAAAAAAGCAAAGCTGAAGTTAAATATTCTGGAAGTCAATAATATAATGAACTGAATAGTAGTATG